>MJUU01013636.1:8580-27272 GCA_002080025.1 Modiolus philippinarum | reverse complement strand
AACAGTTTTTTGTTCTTAGGTTCATATTTTATAAACAAAACCATCTGGACTCTGTTATTGATAGAATCCCTTTGTACTATTATGAATTTAATTTGAATAAAATTTTGTCAATATTATAGAGGGAACACGGTAGTTTACAATCTCAATTCTGGTATTAACAGTATTGTAGTTTTCACAAGATTGTATTTTCCAGTATTGTTACATGTACTTACACAATACTGCTACTACCAGTATTGTATTGTAGTTTTAAAAATACTGGTAATATCTGTGTTGTTATCCACACACTATGGATTGAAAGTTCGGGGATATTGTCTTTGGCCGTGTTTACTGTCTGTCTGTTAGTCCATCCATCTGAACTTTGCCTGTCAGTCACACCTTCTTGCTGCAAGAACTCCTATTAAATTTTTGGATTTAGGGTTTGAATTTTGTTATAGAATTGTTGCAAATATGCTGTAGATGAGCACTGAGCTTTCAGATTTTCGATATTGGTGCTGGTGCTTGTGGCATGGGACCAAAACTCCTCCAACATTTTTGGATTTAGGGATTTAATTTTATTGTAGAATTGTTGCATATAGTCTGTACATGTTCAATAAATTTTCAGAATTTTTATTCCTGTTTCATTTTCGGTAAACTTTCAGAAAATATCAATGACTGACATTTTTGGAGTTTTGGGCAAGCCTTTAGAAAAAAAAAATTCCCAAAACTTATAATTCTCAAATGTGATCCAATTTTGGTAAATTTCCCAAAAGTCTCGCAGACCACTTATGTTATGGAATTCTACCTAGCAACCAAATTTTAAGAATTTGTTTCAATTAGTACAATCAATTTGGATAACTGTCCTAAAAGTCTCACAGACTATTTATTTTTGGGAATTCTGGGTTGACACTTTTTCCAGGATGCCGGGATTGGCCATTTTTAACTTTGGGAAATCGGGATGTCCCATTTTTGTCTCGCCTGCGACGAATGTCGCGAAGGCGAGACATAGCGACCATAGATTCCGTAGTCATCGTTGTCGGCTCGTCATGAACATTTGGTTAATCCTAATGTTAAACTTTTTTTTGAACTTGAATAACTTTCTCATATCATGTTCAATATCAATGAAATTTGACACAATATTCAGTGCAACTTTATTATTGAATCCCCCCATAAAAATCCAATTTTTCCGTATTTGTCATAAGTTTTTCTCGATCAAATTTTTTGGTTTGCACCATATCTCAGCACCTACATGTCATAGACCGATGACGATTGGTAAGTGGTTACATCTTTAGTAGTAACCAACATCCATACCAGAATTATGTCACCTTGACCTATATTTTCCACATCAATGAATATGGCTACATTTTCACTCTAGGTCCATATATCAAACAAAATTAGGATAAAGAAATTTAATTTTGATGTAGATTGTTACATATAGTCTATAGATGTGCAATAAGATTTTGTAATTTTATTCTGGTTCCAACTTTGGTAAATTTCCTGAAAATGTCCAAGACTAACAATTTTTGAAATTTTTGCATATAATCAATTATTCCAGTATTTTTTTCTTATGACGCATAATTCAGATAACTTAGAATCCAAAAATGTGGTACCAACTTTGGTAAATTTCCTGAAACTCTCAAAGACCAGAAATATTTTGGAATTCTTGTTAGAAACCTTGCTTACTGGATGCATTTTAGTCAAGACAAATGTTTCCACTGGTAAGATTTCAAAAAATGTTGATTCCAATTTGGTAAATTTCCTGAAACTCTCAAAGACGAGCAATTTTTTGGAATCCTTGTTAGCAACCATACTTTTTTGATAATTTTTGCCAAAGCAAATATTTTCAATGATTAGATTTCAAAAATTTTTTGATTTCAATTTTGGTAAATTCCCTGATACTCTAAAAGACCAGTTATTTGTTTGAGTTCTCCTTTGCAACCACATCTTAATAAAGGCCAAATTATAATGACAATGGAGTGAGCAGGCGGGACACCAGGTTCCGCGGAACCTTTACGAATTATTTAAAGCCGTGAATTTGTAATGAAAATGCCATCGTGACACTTGATGTTTTTTAGACTCTGGAAATCAGAATTTTATGGTATAATTGAATGGGATTTACAGAAATTGATTTCTTCAGTACAATCTTCTGGGATCAGGACTTTTCTCAAAAAATGTCCCGGACTTCGGGATTTGCTCATTTTAATGACGGGAAATACAGATGAGACCCCTTTTGCACTGCCCCTTATATGGTCAGTGACTGTATATTAGTTATTTTTATACAGTTCATGTAGTTTTCATATGCAAACAGAGGTTTTGCAATATAAATAATTAAATGAATTCCAAAGACAGGAAAATACCCAAAAATACAACAATTTTCACTTTCAGTGCAACAATTATGGTTACCAAAATTTTTAATAGTAAATGAAACAATTGTACCATTGCATAAGTGTGATGTTTTACAAGTACACATGGACTTATACTGTATGTCAGATAGGATTAGTAGATCTATTTTCACATTTTGGACAAGATATATCTTACTATAACTGTTTTGAGAAACAGTTGTATCATCAGTATTTTTGTTTGATTTATTCTGTACATAGTGTTATTTGAAATTCCAGAAACTACTACAAAATGTAGTCAAAAAATAAAATATGAAGATACGGTTTCATAAACAATAGCCTTATTATAATGAATACGTAGTATTTGAGGTTAGTTACAAATTTTAGAAAAAAAATTAAAAATATTTAAATCAATAATAAAATTTTTAAAAAGTCAAAAATTGAAAATTCCCTGTTCCTTTTTCCAAGACTAAAATTGAGTTTTCACTCCCTCTTGAAAAAAGAAGCGCATTGACCTATACTTTTTTTTTGGTTAATTTCAAGGAACATGTTTTCGTAATGATATTCTGAGGTTTCTGGAATTTTTTATTTATTTTCAATAGGTTAACTTAAAGATTTAAATTAGTATCACATATTTTCCCGTACTTTTTTGTTTACCTAAATTTTAACGGGAAAATCTTAGTGATGATTTGCTTTGTATGCAATAGTGATTCAGGATATTAATATATGACATAGTTATATTGTTTTCACAATAAACATTGTTAATTATTCACACAAAGCCTTGTTTTATTGATATTTTAATACCTGGAGGTGAAATCTATGAAAAAACTGGCTTTTTTCATGTTTGAGCTTGTTTGGATACTTCGAAGCCTCACTGTGAAAAAATAAGCGCATGGACCCATATTTTTTTTTCCATTTTTCAACTTGTATTTAAAAGTACTTCAAAAAAATCCATACATCAGAACTTTCTATTTATTATGGATTTAAGGAGCGAACCTCCTTAAAACATTGTTTAGAAAAACAAGGAGTGTTTAATGTGACTCTGAATACCGAAAATATTACCACTACCCCAACTTTTCCCTAAAATTTGTCAATTTTTTGTCTATGTTCGCATAAAATTAAATCAAACACGCAAACTGTGTGTTCAATATGACAATATTGCATGAATTGCATCACGATTTGATATTTTAACAGCCATTTGTTGACTTAAACTCAATATTGTACCCAAAATTGATGAAAAATGGGAATTTTCAACATTTCAGATTCGCTCAAAATTCACTGTTAACCCGTTATATATGGCAATATGAAGGATATATTTGCAGATATGCCAATTAATTGTTCTAAGGGATATATTAGTTGCCTGGAAACAGTGTTTAAAAAAATCAAGGAACGTTTAATGTGACTCTGAATACCGAAAATCTTAGCACTACACCAACAAATTGTCCCTAAAATGGTCAATTTTATGTCTTTGTTCGCATAAAAATAACCAGAACACGAATAATGTGTGTTATATATGACAATGTTGCATAAATAACATCATGATTAAGTATGTTAACAGCCATTTGATGAATTAAACTCAATATTTTGCCCCAAATTGATGCAAAATGGGGATTTTCTGTATTTCAAATTTGTCCAACGTTCACTGTTTAGTCGCAAAGTAAGTGAGAACCGAACCGTCAGTCTGAAAAGAACAATCCATGGACAATGGCAACGTCGGAAAAACAAACAAACGAAGACATAACATGAGCACGGCACAGAAAAGAAAATGAAGACACGCACATATACAAAAATGAACAACACGGACCCAATCAACACCATGGGTGAGATCAGGTGCACCGGAAGAGTAAGCATCTCCTGCTTCTCATAAGACACCCGCCGTTTTGAACATGTCAAGTCCGGTAGTAAAGTCAAATCCGGTAGAGGAAAATCAAACTTTAGTGGCAAAGAGAAAGATCTGTTGTCATCTGGGAAACAGATATCTCATAGCGGTTCACAAGATCGTGATGTCGACCGTAAAACTTCTGTAGTGATGACCTCAAGTTATGGGCAACATACCCTTGCTTACTTAGCCAATTTGTAAGCAACCGAGCTCTATCAAGGTAGTCACTGTATCGACCACAAGCCCTTGAGTAACGAATGAGTTGGGAGATGTAAACTCCGTATGCTGGTGCTTTTGGAATGTTGCTACAAAAAAAGGGGAAGTTGACTATTGGAAAAGTGAAGTCATCGCGTTTGTCATATAGCCTAGTTTGTAGTGTACCTCTTTTGTCAATTTCAAGATGAAGGTCAAGGAACGAGGCTGATGTGAAAATATCTGTAGTTTCCTTAATTTCTAGCTCTTTTGGATAGATAAGATGAAGAAAATCACCAAAGCGAGGATATATGTCAAATATGGAGGATATGTCGGCAGATATGCCATTTAATTGTTCTGTGCGATACATTACTTGTCTTAAAACATTGCAAAGAAAAGCAAAGAGTGTTTAATGTGACTCTAAATACCTAAAATCTTACTCCTACCCCAACAAATTCACCCTAAAGTAGTCATTTTTGGTCTATATTCGCATAAAAATAACCAAAACCCGCAAAGTCTGCATTGCATATAAATATGTAGCATTAATCTTATCATGATTTGTCATTTTAAGTCCCACTTTTCAGATTAAACTCAATATTTGGTACAAAATTGATGAAAAATCGGAATTTTCAGCATTTCAGATTTGTCCAAAAATCACTTTTAAATAGTTATATTGGCAAATCTGGAGGATTTATCTGCAGGTATGCCAATTCATTGTTCTTAGGGATATATAAGTTATCGTAAAAGAATGTGTAGAGAGGCCAGGGGTGTTCAATGCAACTCTAAATACCGAAAATTTTACCCCTACCCCAAGAAAATGATGCTAAAACAATGCAAAAAATATGTCTGTCTGTACATATATACGAACAGAACATACTAATATTTTTACTTTCTTTTGAAAAATGCATTTAATATATTGTAATATGCAATTTTAACGCAGAAAATATGGGTAAAATTGAATATTTTGGGCGATTTGCGTGAAAAATGGGAATTTTCAGGATTTCGGAATGTTACAAAATTCAAAGTTTAATTGTTGTATAACTACCCACAAACCACGCGCATGATCTTATTTGTTATATATGGGAGTCTCTTTGCATATTTTTGTTTGAAATGTTATATTATTAGACCTTTATATACAATGTTCAGGCTTTTCAAGCTGAATAAAATGAAATAAAATGTGTTGATTTTTTTTGGGGGGGATAATATGTTTGCAATTTATGAGTGTTTAGTTAGTCTAAAATGTTCAAAAGCATACTTTCTAATAGCTTAGATATAGTGAAACAATATTCTATCAACATTTTTTTACGTTAGATACCAAATTCGTGATGTTTTTACATCGCTAAGTCAAATTAGCAATAATTCTGAAAAACGAAAAATTCACATTTTTCATAAAATTTCGAGCAGAGGGGCCAAAAAAAGACCCCTTAAAAAGTTTGAATCTACTTAAATAGGCTTCTGCATGTCAGCTTAAGTGAAATACACACAATAATTTGCATTAGACATTATCTTTTTATCATTTAGAGCACACAATAAGGCTGACTCTAAAAATTTTTCACGTAATTTGTTGCTTACATATCATAAATCATTATTGCATTGGCAGTTATAAGATATTTATTCAAATTTATACGACCAAGAAGTAAGAAAGACGAAATTGTGAAAATATCTAAAATTCCGAAAATTTCGATTTTTCAAAAATTTTATACCGAAAATCAAAATTTTAAGGATTTTAATGGTCTTGTTTTTCAACATTGTATCACAACTGATAAAATAGGCATAAAAACTAGATCAAAAGATGAGATTTATTTATCTGAAAGGAATTGAAAGCTTAAAAATCATCATTTTCGCTATTTTTGGCAGGGGAGGGGTATATTTTTTGCATCCCCAGATCACAAAAATAGCGTAATGTGCCCAAACTTGTGTTCATTGTTAAGTACAGTAAATAATATATATTTGATACAAAATTTCAGTACATCTAACCTATCTACATAAAAATTATGTTAAAAGGGCTTAAAAGATAAAATTAAGAATAAAACTAAAATACAAGAATTTTGTGTGGTGTACTAAAATAGTGGCCCTATACTGTCTAAGTGTGCAGGTCATATTCGTGTTAACATGTTTTATTTCAAAGAGGGGATATAAAAGGACTGAAAAAAAATCGGTCTGGATCATAAGTGGGGGGGGAGGGAGGTGCACGGAAAGTGATTTCAGCCCATGGCCGGCAAATTTGAAACCTTATCTACCTAAATATCAGATGACATCTAATGTTAATTTAAATAGAAAAGGATTATCTATCGCAGAAACTCTGAAAAATCCTAAGGAAATTTCTAATCGGAAGTATGCCAACGGATTTCATGTCACGTGTACCGTTAATGAGATAAATGGGTCCCAAAAGGGGGAAATCTCAAAAATCTATTTTTTTTCAATTTTTGTCCGATATTGATGCAGTTTTTTTCATTAGAATCCTTATGAAAAATAAATATAGCGCTCAGCTATTATATTTTTGGTAACTTGTTTCCTTTCCCAGCTATAAGGGGCCGAATGGGGCCAAATTTGCAAATTTGCGGATTACCTGAAATTTTTATTTTTCATCGGATTTCGATGGGATTTTTTTCTTTGGATTCCTCTTGATATAAGCTCTAAGTTGTATGTCAACGGATTTTGCGTTGCTCTTACCGTTTCCGAGCTACAAGGGGTCAAAGGGGCCAAAATTGCAAATTTTCTAAATATGTGAAATCTTTATTTTTCATCGGATTTCGATGGAATTTTTTTCTTTGAATTCCACTTGATATAAGCTTCAGTAATATTCGGCGGATTTTGCGTAGCTCTCACCGTTTCTGAGCTACAAGGGGTCAAAGGTTCCGAAATTGCAAATTTTCGAAACATGTGAAATCTTTATTTTTCATCGGATTTCAAAAGGATTTTTATCTTTGGATTCATCTTGATGTAAACTGTCAGTAGTATGTCAGCGGATTTTGCGTAGCTCTTACTTTTTTGAGCTACAAGGGGTCAAAGTGTCTAAAATTGTGGCAAGAATTTCTGTTTTTTATTTATCCATAAGTGATCAAACAAGTTAATTTTTCTACCTAGTTTGTGTCCAGCTAATTACTGTGTCAAGCTCCTTTCTGTATCCATCTTATTGTGTCAAGCTCTAATTTACTGCCATCACCCCCAATTATTTTATCTGTTCGTTTCATATCTTTAAAAACCGTAACGCGCGTTGATCTGTCATTGACAAGTTTTGATTCTAACTGACAAATAAATTTTTGTTCCTTTTCATCACTTTAATTTGATATTCTCTGATCTCTATCTTAATAAACTATTTTTGTTGATCAAGATATGCGAGACTTGAATTTTTAATTTTTGCCTGATCATTTTTATCCCACCGAATTGGTCTCTTCTAGTGATAAATATTTCACGGTAGAAATGTATCCGGAGGTCAGATATTTGTTAGAAAATCATTCAAAGTGGACAAATATTCCTAGGATTTTTTTTTTACTTGGACTAACATCCCTAGTACAAAATGATACCCGTACCCATCTATTACACTTCACAATTTTGGCATTTTTATACGCCCGTCCGCCGTCCGTCCGTTAACTTTTTGATTTCCGGAGATTTTTTCTGTAACCGCCTGACGTATTGATTTCATATTTGGTATGTTAGTATATCTAGGTGAGATAAAGATCAAATTCGAATTTGGTTCCGGTCGGTTGATTTTGTACAGAGTTATGGTCCTTGGACTTAGTGAAATTTTGAAAATATAGGTTTCTAGAGATTTTTACTGTAACCGCTTGACATACTGAATTCATATTTGGTATGTGAGTATATCTAGGTGAAATACAGATCAAGTTGGAAATTGGTTCCAATTGGTTGATTTAATACAGAGTTATGACCCTTGGACTTGGTGAAATTTAATTTGATATTTGTTAATTGTTACATCTTGGTAAGGCACATACTCTGTTCAATCAAAATTTTGTTGTGGTCCAACAATGCCATAAAGTTCGAGTTTACAGCGTATCATCTTGGTGCAGCAGTAAATTATTTTTGTACTATCAAAATGTTATTCTTACCACTTGTTTATTGTGCCCAAATCTCCTTTTTCTATTTTGCCAAGATTTCTTATTTCTGACTAGACGAGTGCCCTGTGGTTTTTTAAGTGTTTTGATTCTCTTCTGTTAATCTTTTTGTTGGGCAACGGATGGCACGATCGTTAGAACACTTTGCCAGTTACTTTTAAGTTTGTTGAAAACCGTCCCATTCATGAATAATGTGGAGCATGGATGTATCGTTGCTTGATAATTAGCAATTAATTCCGCTCCAACCGGTGCTAGGGACCGTCTTGAACTTACGATGAAGTACATGTATAATAGTAAGTACGAAACAGAGCTCATTGTTGAAGGCCTCATGGTGACATCAAGATGAAGAATAACAATAAAAGCGTTGTGCCAGTGCTTTGGGCTTTGTAAATGTAAAGACTTTGTCTTATGTGCATTTAGTCCACATCCCTTCATTGCTTATTTTATTCTTTGTGGACAAATATTCCTGGCGTACATATTTTACTGTTACATTAACTCTCGACTATTTACATCTACATTCTTCTGTACATAAAATTTTGTGTTATTTTTTTTTTCTTTGTATCTTTTGATCATGTAGCTATTAGTCACCACCAACATGTACCTTAGCAAATTTCGCGTTCTAATGTAAGAAGATTACGAACGCAACTGCTACTGTTGTTTGTTTTCTTGACATCTTCTGACTTCAAAACACAAAACGGAAGCAGCTAGATAATACTTACATTAGTACCCTCTCCTTCAAAATAACATACTTATCAAGTCTAATGAACACGTGATCAATAATAGTTATCACACGAGGACGTGTGTCTGTGTAAGATCACCCTGACGGTATTCAAAGAGTAAGTTCTTCAAGATGAAGAACAACAATAAAAGGGTTGCTCAGTTGCTTATTTTGCCATGGTTATGTAGAGACTTTGACTCATTTTAATTTACTCCATATCCTGTCAGTGTATTTAAGAGTTTCGGGAAATTTACCATTATTTCAGCGATATATTTTGTTAATTCTTAGTGTCCAGATGGCCATGTCTAGTCTGAAAAAAGTTAAACTATGTACTATAAGCAAAAAAATTTTAAAAATGTAAGTCTTTGACATTTTCAGCAAATTTACCATACACGGAACCGGAATCAAAATTCAAAAAGCTTATAGCGCATCTACACGCTGTATACAACAGTTCTACCCGCGGAGTAAATTCCACAGTCCAAAACAAGTGGAGGAGTTTTAGTCGCATGGAATATAGAATTTTGGATACATTTGGGCTTCTTTTTTTCATCCGAACCAATATCAAAATTTTGAAAGCTTACATGTATTACTCATCTAGAGACTATAAGCAACAATTGTTCACAAAAATGAAATCCCAAATTTCAAAAATGTAAGAGTTGCTTGATTTACAAGAAAAACGTGACAAACGGACGGATAGACAGACATAATCCCGTACTTTCATTCGAAATTGACAGAATAAAAACCAGCTATTATTAAATCATGTCTCACATCCTAATGACTTATCAAGGATATGCCAAAAGCTTAGAGTGGAGGTTGAATAATGGAAACCGTAAGAAGTAAGAATGCGACTATGGTTCTTATGATGAATTACACAATAGATTCACATAGCTTTAGTATCATATTTTCCATTCACCAAACAGAGAGCAATATATAATTTGGTTGAATTAAAAAAGTATTTAACTTATCATTTTCAAATTTAGTGTTATTTACCTGAAATTTTAATCTACAAAATCAGTAAAAACTAATTTATCTTTTCACTTTGAGTACATAGAGCATAGAAACTATGGATACACACTAAATAATATCAATCCTATATGGGGTTTTATCTGAAAAAAGATAAAAAAGAAAACAGTACAATGCAACTTTCTTACACAAATAGTAATGGTGCATTACATGATACCTTGCCTAGTTTTTACAAATTCAAAGTGTCAAAGAACTTAACTTTAAAAATCCCTTGATTCTCTAAACCCAAATTCGAACCTGACATGAGATTTGTGGTGAACAAGTTACATACCAAGTTTGAAGACTATGTTATTCTGTTCAAAAGTTATCAGTCGCAAACCTTTGGGGTACAGCCAGACGGACGGACACATGACTGAGGGTACCATATAATACCTTGCCACTACGTGTGGTGGGGTATGAAAATAATAGAATATGAAGCACTCACCGTGTTTACTCAATAATGAACAAGCAATAGCAAACAATAGCAAAATGTCCATTATATGAAAAATATGACTAAGCAAAATGAATTTTCGGTACTAACAAGCATGATTAATGATGCTTCATAATTTTATAGTTGTGATTTTACAATATAGGGATACATTATAGTGAAATGGGCAAACAAACAGGTTTACTTTTACCCAGCATTAGTACGAATTGTTAATATATTATAAGTTTGTGACTGAATATCGTTCAACTATATTCTTTGTTTTAAATTTTGTTAACATAATATCTTCAAAAATACTAATCATAAAACAAATTCATCGATAATTTCTTTATATTATTCACCGATGACAAAACATGTTGAATTTGTTACCGCTGACGAACTCTGCAGATAAGGGCTTTGCATGATCACATCATCTTCGACAAAACATGTTGAATTTGTTGACACTGACGAACTCTGCAATTTCGAACTTTGCACCGCATCAGCTTTGACAAAACATGTTGAATTTGTTGACACTGACGAAACCTGCAGATTTGGACTTTGCACCGCAATATCTTCGACAAAACATGTTGAATTTGTTGACATGGACGAACTCTGCAGATTTGGATTTTGTGCTGCAGTATCTTTAACTCGGCAAACCTTACAAATTACTTCGTAACAACATGTTTTGGACGTCGGAGAAAATAAAAAGTATATGAACGGATTAATAGAAAAATTAAATATTCCTACAAACCTTGTGATGATTCTGATATAGATGTATTTATCTGGTGGTAATACGTAATACAAAAAAGTAGACAGTACCAAACATGAATAGATAATAAAGATTGTCAGTATAATAGTTATGTTTCTGGACATTCGGTTGGATATCATAGGATTCACCGTAGACGATTTCAGTGCTCTTAGTTTTAAAAAATGGAGAACAATAATTGTTGTCATCGGGAATATGCACATAAATATGCGCCATATGATCATTGCCATTGTGTATATGTTTTTAAAAAACAGCTCTATCAATAGACAAATAGTAGCAACAACCGCGCTGATTAACCATGTAAGCAGAGAACACACTAGGACAGCGTTATTAGTAAGGTGAGTCCTGCTGGCAAATGGATGGACAACTAATGTGTATCTTATTGCACAAAACAACACAATGTTTAATACTGAATTCGTGATTATTATATTGATAAAAAAATCGACAGTAAGATCTTTCGCTTCAGACACGGGTATTTTTCTAATCAGATTCGTATGACTTGTTAATAAAAGCATGATGACACATAGAAAATCTGCTAATGCTAAACTAGCCACAGATATATATGTTGGAAAATGTAGTGTTTTGTCGCATCGAATTTTAAATAATGTGATAATGTTTCCTAGAATTCCAAGCAATCCCATAGTGAAACCAGCAATAAATGTAACCTGGTCAAAAATGTTTTGTGTTATTCGGAACAAATTCAGTTCTTCAATATCTTTAGATGCGCTGTTATTTCTTACCAGATTTGACGCATTTGAAATGTTTAACTCCATGTTTTACTCCACTTTTTGTATAGCAGTTAATGATATTGTGCAGTATACTCAATAAATGTTTATTGTTAAATTCCTGTAAACTGTACTGGCCAATATAAATTTAATTTTTCAGTTCTTTTCACTCTTTGGTTTCAGACAAAATGCATTTGACGTCCAAATGGTCTATAACTTACTGGTGGTTTTATTGAGTGGTTATATAACATCCTTTCATCAATCGCATTTAAACATTCATTTACTTTTATTTAAATTACACGAAAGATTTGATGCCGGGGGTATGTAATTTTACAGCAGTAAAAAAGACATTTGAATTGATATTTAAAATGAATTTTATTTTATTTTCGTTTATCTGTATTGACGTTGGTGATGGTAGAAAGAGAAATAGTGGCTATTGAAGAGATATTCTGAACAAATCCGTTAAATCGGCTTCGGATTCCAGTGACTTGAAGACTTTGCGCATATACTGGCCTCTAACTGATACTACCGATGTCTACTAAAATACATGTCGACTTTATACCAAACCCTTCGAGGCGTTTTGAGTTTGATTTTTCTTCCATAGTGCGACATTGTTTTATCAGCAGGCTAGGTTCCTTGAGCTAGCCGGAAGTTTAAAGTCTAAATTGCGTTTTGTCATTTGCTTTTCTTTTCTAAGATAGTGGTCATTGAGTTAGTAGTCTACCTGTATTTGGTTATATTCGCATGTTTATTATACTATGGGGAAACGGGATAGAGAAAGAGGAGGTTTGGGTACCCATAAATCGGTGTAACCCTATCACTGGTTTTTGCTAGTGCCTGTAACAAGTCCGGCTATCCCGAGTTCCTATCGTTATTTATGTTTGTCTCTTTTCTTCATTATTTTTTTTGTAGTGTAGTTCCCTTTCGAATTGTGGCATGTGATTGTAGTTCCCGGTCATTATAGGTGTTTACTGTTATCCTGTTTTTTTTTTGTAATTGTAGATATATTGTAATTGCAGTTGAGACACTTGCGCTTTTGCCGGGCAATGGATGACAGTGATAGTAAGACTACTTTGCCAGTTAAATATATGTTCCTTTTTACCAATTTAATTTTAACATCATGTTCTGCATTGTTAACCACGCACCCTTCAACATGATATCCGTTATGTGGGAAATGGTGAACTTGAATCGTAAATACTAGGATTGAATTTTGCCAACAAAAGCTTGTGTAGAAAGACAGGTATTTAAAATATTTTATCAAATTTTTGAACATCACCGCTGTAAGAGAAGTCAAGAGTTATCCCTGCATTTTCCTTAAAAATCAATGGCAAAGAATAAACACTATAAATCATTCATACTTCATAGACAGAACGGTAAAAATTCAAATATCAAATCGCAAAGCTATTTCTTGATTTTGCAGAATAATAAAAGATTTATAAGGCACTTCAAAGGACTGCATACTTTGAAAATAGTATTTGATCTGAAATCTTAGATAAGAAAGTAAACAAACGATAACTGTTTTTTATTTCACAAATACACGACAAAACTGAATAGTCTATTGCTATGAAAACCTGATTGCCAATAGAGGTACCCAGATTACCCAGATTATCACTGGAAACTCACATATCAAACAAAAGAAGATCTATTAATTCGACTATTTTGTTAAAATCAATAATTTGTATTTCGGGCTTGCCTAGTCCATCTATACATAGCCTTCAACTGTTGACTATTTTACTTGAAAAGTTACATAACCCTTCACGTTTGAACAATTTCATATATACATGTACATACTAAAAGTAAATACGCCTCTTTTGTATATCAACATACGGTACAAGATTTCTATCATTCTTTTTTAGATTCCATGAAAATGTAAAATTTTAATAAGAAATAATCACTCGTAAATATTCATTTAAGTCATTACAAATACATGGGTCAGTGCAAAACCTTCTTTTGTCATATAATTTCGTAGAAAATTCCATGAATTTTAAAATGAAAAATTTCAGTAAAAAACACTTGCAAATATTCATTTCGGTCATTACAAATGTACCAGTCATTGCAAAAATTACCTTTTGTTCAAAATTCTATGAAAGTGTAAAGTTCAATACAAATGAATCACTTGTAAATCTTATTTTAGTCATTACGAATATACCGATCAGTGAGACTCTCCTTTTACACATTATTTTGTTTGAAATTCCATCAAAATGAACAATTTTGATAAAACACCATTTGCAAGTTTTCATTTTAGTCAATACAAATGCACACTAGGGGTCTTCATGATCTCGCCTGAGGGGTTGATTATTGTTCACCTCTGGTTGAAGACCCTCAGGCAACATCAAGATGTAGACAGGAATAAAAGCCCTGTCCTTGATAAACTGGAGTGTTCTATGTATCAAATCTATTACATCAAATCCATATCCTTTCATTATTTTCTGAATATATCGGTCATTCCGAAAATTTCCATTAACATAATATTTTGTTCAAATTCTAAAAATTAAATAAAATGTAAAAAAAAAATCCTTTGTAAATATGCATTTTAGTCACTCTCCTTTAACACATTATTATGAAATTTTAAACATTACAAATGTGCCAGTTAGTGTGAAATTTCCCTTTCACACAATATTTTGGTCATGACTCCAATAAATAAAGTAACATTTAATAAAAATCCTTTATAAATATTCATTTTAGTTATTACAAATACACCGGTCAGTCAGAAATTTTCCTTTTGCACATTATTTTGTTCACAATTTCATGGAAATGAAAACTTTAATTTGAATAATCAGTGAATCTTCATTTCTGACTTACAAATGTACCTGTCAATGCAAAACTTCTTTTACATATTATTTTGTTTAAAACTCAATTAAATTATTTTTAAAAAAAAATCATTTAATAAATATTCAGTTTAGTCGTTACAAATATACTGATCAGTGCGAAATTTTCCTTTTACATATCATTTTGTTCAAAATTCCACAAAAATGAAAATTTTAGTAAACAAACACTGAAAATCTTCATTCCAGACAATTACAAATATATCAGTTTGTGCAAAACTTTCCCTCTTCATGTTTTTTAGTTCAAAATTACATGAAAATGCAAAATTTTATTAAAAAATCATTAGTGAATCTTCATTAGAAGCTAGGGGCAGGCGGAGCAAACAAAAAACTGCAAAATACCACATTCAGGAGAACCAATGAAATGACTGCATCCTATCAGAAATTTGCACGAAGTATAATAAGGTATGATACCAATTGCAAATGTTACTTATTAATAGCAAAAGGACTGATCTGTTGCCATGATGTATCGATCGTGTAAAGACTTAGTGAAACGAATTTATAATTCGCAAAATTTTTAACCGAGATATCTTGTAATATATGGACAAATCCGGACGCGATTTGGGAGAATTGATTTCTCGTCATCCGTCACGTTTCACGTAAATTGATTGATTGATTGATTGAATATTGTTCAATATTTCAGCTATATCAAGACGAGAACAAGTTTGTTAATAAATAATCTCTTTAGGGTATGGAAAGGGCCATGGGAAGGGAAATTCTGACTGCCACTGGAAAAGTAGGGTGAAATCGTCAAGGGCGGGGAATTTAGCCTTGTAGCCGATCACCTACGGACTACCCCAAAAAGAGCTTGCTACAAGGGTTCTTTAACGAGCAGGAAGCGTGGCGTTTCTTCCAACACGTGGACCTGAGTTTACATCCCATCCGAAAGATGGGTTGTGTATTTATTAATCCCGCACAACCACGGAATGGGTCCTATTTCTATATCCCGGTACCCTCGGGGTCAGCCTCCGTTTAGGAGGTGTCACACCCCGCAAGCCGGAGATACTAGGCCCTATTTCTACATCCCGGGATTCCCTCGGGGTCCTCTGTTAGGAAGACTCATACTCCAAGCTCAGAGGATGCTGCAGGCCTATTCATAAGCCGGGACCGTGCACGGCGGTCACGTAAATTGAAGAATTGGAGGTATAAAAAGTCGTAACGTTAGTTAACTGATTGTTGACTGATCCCTGAAGAATGGATAACGAATGACTTATCGTTAGTTCTGTAAAAGCTACATTTGCACAGTAGCGTATATCAGGAAGTAGCGCCTAGTAAGTATTAAATTCCGTAGATTTCAAACAAAGAAGTGTCCTGTATTGAATCTGACAGCCGACAGCGTTGATGACTTTGATTGCGCTCAAATTTTAAATGGGCATAAGATCGGAAGGTGGCCATCTGAATTTTAATACATTATGTACACTAGGACATTACATGCATTTTCGAATCTTACATGTTAAGCTTTTCCTTAGCATATATTTGGTTTCCACATAGACTGTATCTGCGGGAACGTTAAGGCTGCATCAACGGAATTTTTGACAGGGGAGGTAACTGCGTGAATGAAATGACGTCAGACTGTCAAACACTCGGCGTAGGTGGCATTATCTTCTGTATTTGATGAAAATTAAACTAATTCGTAGGCGAAAACAATATTTTACGTGCCATTTGTCGATAGAGAATTGATTTGCAGTTTAAAATAGTCAAATAAAGAGGTTTATCCGTTCTTAAAATGTACAGATGCCTCGCCTTTTTTCCATATATGGAAATCAGTGTCGTCAAGAAGCTTGACTGTGTACTGCTCGATTCCATGATGGAACGATGAACATGTGCAGAGAAAAATTATAGCTGTTTAAACGGAAATTAGATCGGTTTATATAAAAATGAACAGCATTAGCATATCTTCTGAGTGAAATCTACAGTTGAGGTTACAACAAGAGGGATGTCAAGTCTTGTAGTTGGTTAATTTTACCCCACATAGAGTTGCTGAATCCCAATCGCGAAAATTATCAGTCGCAGTATAAATGCACTCTACGAAGTGACACACGACTACGACTTGAAAAACACATTTACGGTCCTACGCCCCGTTCTGATACATAGGTCACTCATGCCCGCAGGTATGTAATTGTAGTGTTTTTGTTGTGTGTGCTTTTGCTTGGGGGGGGTACACATTTGGTACAACAGTAGTTGACCAGTGTTCTGTCAGAATGCAGAGTTCGGTTTATGCACTCTTCCGCTCTCATGTGTCAAGTAAAATCTGTGCAGGGCAAGTTAAATTTGATGCTGACTTGTCCGCTTATCGAGTTGAAACAATTTTGAATGTGGAAGGGCAACTTGATTACTTGAAGTGCTTACCTTAAAGGCAAGTAATTTTTATTGGAAACTTGTTCGAGGGGCAAGTTGACGATGATTTCTAAATCACCCAAACACAGACATGTATAAGGACAGTGTGATATAATGTCTTCAGATTAAATGTTTGATTCATTTGCCTTTCAACATTTTCAACATCATAATATACAATTTAAGTTCGAAGCAGTATTGCCCTTTTAAGGAAATGAGGAATGGGGTCGTGCCTTTGAAAACAGGAAAGGTTTTTTCGTTTCAAGCAGGAACCACGAGAAAAAAATCATGTATAAGAAGGTTGTTTTAGAGTACATGTGTATGTAAAATGTTTCCCTGTCTGTGAAAAGGGAAAGTTTAGAAAATACTGGTGGGATTTCTAGAAAAAAATGACCCCCTTTTAAGATTTTAAGCCAGATATGTTTTTTTAGTATGTCGACCACTTGGACAATGACTCGGACTGTTGAACATACAAATGTACACGTTAGTGCTATGATTAGATCTCTCAGGCCATACTGAACATACTAGTAAAATTGGTTAATTGCACCTTACATTACATGTATGAATTAGTGAATCCTGTTATTTTTTGGAATACATTTGCAACTGTATTGACAGGTTTATAACAGTTTGAATTGGCTCCACTCTTATCTTATCAACATTTTTTACTGGTATATTTTCACCACAATAATCTTGATAAAAATGCGCAATTATATAAGATATCAATAAAACTATAAGTGTATATCTTCTTGGGTTTTAATTTTGATGAGCAATCTTGGCTATCTATACTGTCAAAAGAGACTACTCGGTAAATCTGATGGATTCACTACTACGTGTACTCCTGCATCCGACTTGTCTAATTTGGCAAATACAATTTGACTACTACCCGTTTACTTTGTCCAAATACCAAGTGATCGTGGTCCAGGTTATTTGAAAGATAAAGTTGTCTGGAATTTGTTTTTTTTTTTATATTGCCTGCCTCAAATGCATGCAGTATCAAAAATTCTCTGGCTTCAAATCCTAATTGAAGTTATTGATACATGTACATGGGTATTTGTTTGATCAGTTATAGAGGTATATTTCCAATTCATTTGTTACTGTAGTATTAATACATGTAAAATTGAAACATTTATGTGCACAGTTTGAAACTACTAGATATTCACACTACAAATACATGTACTTAGAAATACAAAAATACCAAAGTTGCATCATGAACAGTAAAATGTTGTTATGCTGTACACGTGTTTCATTGAGTAACCTCTCATCAGTAGCATTAGAAGCAAATAATATGGAGAGTAAAAATCCCAAATATGTTCAGAATAGAAGTACTCAATACCAAAAATACCGAAATAGGAAGCCAAATCCAGTACAAAGGACATCTACCGAGTGCCATACACGGAATGAAGCCGTAGTATTTTTAAGGGGTTAGAATTTTGATAAAA
>MJUU01013631.1:0-17738 GCA_002080025.1 Modiolus philippinarum | reverse complement strand
TTTTTTAATTTTGAAATTCTACTTTTTGTCCTCTATTTCACATTTGATCCCTATTTCAGAGCATTTACAAAAGTGAACAAAATCAAGAAAAATGTTTCTTTACAAAATTGTACTTTGGGATACATGAATGAAAGTAGAAGCAGAAAAAAACAAGTAAGGACCATTAGTGAATTTCTACTTCCAAAGACTCATAAAAGTCCGATCATTAATTGGAGTGACGGGATATTGCCGTTAAAAAAATGAAAAAAATATAAAAGACTACTCCAAAACAGCAACCCCCTTTTATGTGCTTCCTGATAAAACATTGTCCAATTGATATTAAAATTTAGAAAAAATGTCTTCTCTCAATTATTTTCTTGTGTTACTCCCACCCCCAAACCGTTTACTGTAACTTATGATGCATCAGAGAATGTACTTAGTTACATTCTTTGACAGAAATGTGAAAATGACAAAATAAACAGTGCTAGCTTATGGCGGACAGGTTCTTTCGAAGCAGGAACAGAACAAACTACCATATTACAGAAAAGAAGTGCTGAGCAATTATCTGTGGTGTTGAAACGGACAGGTACTTTCAAAGTAGGAACAAAGCACCATACTACAGAAAAGAACAGCTTAGGAAGTGTCTGTGGTGTTGAAGAGCATGCACCATGTTTTATGGCAGGATTACTGTGTATGCAGATCATATGGTTTTGTGTTGGTTACAAGATTCAAAGAACAAACAAGTAATCGCTTGCAAAGATGCAGATTAAGTCCTTAATAATTCCTATCGCAAAAGCTCAATTATCAAAATGATACAGATCTCGGAACAGATCTTCCACATGTTAATGATGTTACAAATGCAAAAAAAATATTAAAAAGAAAACAATTTCGATAATGCACTACAGACAAACAGTCCGATGACTTGTCTGCAAAAAGTTCTTAATTCCTATTACAGAAGCTCACAAACAGCAACACTAATCAAACTGTGAGACTGCGACATTGAAGATTTTTCATCATTTGTCAAATGTGAATCAAAAGATCATTTTCTTTATTCACTATAGGTTGATCAATAACTTTTCAATTGTGACGTCATCGCTTTAGCCGAATACAATATAATGTTATTTGTTTTTCATATATTTTCCGCTGCTTAAAGTCTTTGCAGGTATTACCATAAAATTAAACAGAATGCTTGTTAGATTTAATTGGAGGTAAATTGTGCGTCCGTGCATTCTTAGAAAACAGATGTTACAAAACCAAATACAACTTTATAAAATTTTGTGTGCTAGACATAGGATTTATTCATTCAATCAGCACCAAATCGGACTAGACTAAAATGTACTTAGATACTGGAAAATTATTTCTCATTTTTGCTCTTGATATTCTTGGAAAATGTTAATCGTCGAATGGTGTTTATTCTTAGATCATCTATTGCGAGAGATACGTAAACAGTTAGGAGATGGTAGACACGAAGATAGTATTTTCGAGCATAATATTCTCAACGTTTTGTTTTCTTATTTTCATTTTCTGGGACAGTTCAAGAATACATAGCACGATTATTTCTGCTTGCAATTTGTTTCATAAAATGCCAAGAAATTCGTCCAATAGGATCCTGAATTATAAACCATACGATACTGAGAAACATGAATATTCAAATGGCTACAAGGCTCCAATAAGTAAGGTAAAATTTTTTGTTATATCATTGGATGGTGTTTGGAACGCTAACAGGAAGAACAAAGGCAGGTTAAAATTTTTTCGAAGAACGTGGTCAAGGAAATGCCCTTCTATTCATTTTGAGATATGCCAAGGAGAAAAACATAGTGTACGTGGCGTGGGCGTATCTAGAGCTTATACCAAGTGTTTAGAAAATGCCAAACATGTTTCCGTTTCAATATTCATGGAAGATGATGCAATTCCATTTTCCAAAGCATGTGACTTTGCACAAAGAGTTAATGAGTCCCCGAGTGACACGTTTTTATTGTTATTTGGAGGACACCGTTGGGAAATATTAGACAGCGTTGGAAATTTTCTTCATTCAAATTTCTCTTACGGACTATATGGTTTTGGACTACGACAGAAAAATATACAACTTTTACAAAATAGTTTGTATAGTTTGACTCATTCAATAGAAAACGTTTCACCAGAAATAACGATTTATACAACCGCTAAAGAGAACAATTTGAAAATGTATGTTACTAATCCGTTAATGGTTGACCACAAGAGAGGAAGCTGGTCAAACACTTGGCATAGAAGGCGATACGATGGCTGGATAGGAAATCCGTATCCCTTCTAGACTTTGATTTAACTTTTCATATGAACAAGGAACTAGCAATTGACACTTTAAGCCCTTTTCTGAGACGTTTGTCTCGCTCTGAGACCTCATGGTGCAGAAACGGATAAAATATGACGTCGTGGAAAAAAACTAATTTATACAATTAAGGGTAAATATTTAAAACTGTCAAAAGATACTTACAGCATAAGCACTGTTCATTTTTTTTAAAAAAACAATCTGAATGTAAAGGAATCAAAAAATAAATGCTATTGTATAATTTCAAGAATTCTTGTAGAGCAGAAGATGGTTGTTTCGGGTAGAGAGAGGAAGGTAAGCAATCCTGTTAAAACCCGATGGGTTATTGAACAGCGCCCCTATACTTGGGAAATACACACGTAATTTAAAAACAATTTTGATACAAATTAACGAGTTGCAGTGGGTCCTGCAGTAGTATTGTAATGCCACTTTAGGGCAGATAAAGTCGCAAAGTATGCAAAACAATCATTCATGGTGTTAAGAAGCCGAAACTTGAACAAAATAAGGCGTTTTGTGTTAGATACCATCATCAATGATATCGGGGAGCAATTTCTCCTCTTTAACACAGAACCGAAGAACAGAACCACAATCAAGACTGTTGATACCGGATGTCTAATTTCGCAGTTATCTTTTCCTTAAAGAGGAAAAACATTACTTTTGAGGTAACCAAATACTGTCGCTTTAAATATCGTGACACAAAAGCTTAATTGCATAACTTTGCGTAATATCTACATAGCCAGACATTTAATGTTCTTTGAAATCCATTGATGCCCAAGGGATTTCATGTAAAGTAAGGGAAGTTGAGCCAGCATTACATTTTGATATGAACAATAGTCGTGTTCATCACTACTGTTCATTATCGGTTGTGTGATAAAAGTATAAATATGTGCATGGAAAGAATTATATTTATCTTTTTAACTATGTACTCAGTCGATCAATGCCTTCTTAAGAGATTTGTTCATGAAAGAAGAAAATTATTCACCTGTAAAATCTAATTTAAAAAGATATTCTCAGGAGTATCTTGCTATAAAAGCAGAAAATATATGTTATTACGTCTCCCCCTCTTAATGGGAAGACAAATTTTTTTGTCTTTTCCGTCTGTCGTCAGTCTGTCCGTCCGTCCTGTGGACGCCCATCCTCCTACATTTTCTATCGGATTTCCACCAAACTTTAAGGGTTGTTGACCATCCTGCACAGTTGTGTACATTGTCTGGCCGAATTGATCGGCCAATATTTGTTGCAATTATGCCCCTTTTTGACGTAGAATTTGAATAAATTAAGATTTGGGGAGACATTCGTTTTTGTATCAGAAACACTTTTCTAGTTGAGTATTGTTTTTTCATAAAATGCAATGAGAAAAGTTCTCTCATTGTCAACGATGCATTTCTGTATGACAACCTGACCAATCAAAAGGTTTAAAATATTTCAAACAATACTTGTCCTAAGATACGGTGTTATCAAACGAGTGCACCTTTTCATTCATGTCGAATTGATGTTTTCGGGTCACAATCTTTTCTAACGTTGCTACATTATTGGTTTATTGCAATTACCTTTTGGTAATTTGGATATCAACTCGTGTGCCTAAAAGAGAACTTTTCAATTAATAAAAAAAAGTTTTGATATATAATAATTTCTATATTTTAGAAGAAAAAAATATCCCAAATTTACAACGTGTTAAGGTGTCTCAGTGGTATTATTCCGCCATTTTTGTCTAATAATTGTTCATTTAGGTTTCATTCATTAAGAAATTTAACAAAATAGTTATTTAAAATGATATGAAAGTTCATATGTATTTATAATTTATATTCCTAATCATTTTTATAACATTTTCATTTCAAAAACGTGAGTTAAAACACATGAGCTTTAAATCTCTCGCTGGATTTACAGAACACAGAAATTATTCAAGGGAGATAATTTAATAACATATTTTAACAAAGATATTACTAGAGAAATTAACATTTTGCAATTTTTCTCTCTTATTTCAACGGTGACCCCTAATTTTTATTTTTTATATGTGAACTACATAATGAATTTTAAACACATGCAAAGTATGAACAAATTCTATAATAGATTTTTCTAACTATCCTCTCACATGATCATTTTCCCTATCATTTCTATGTAAAATCCTGAAATTTTCAATTTCAGATTTTGCGCTTAAATGCACGGTGACCCAGAAATTTTATTTTACATTTTGAACAATAATACAATTATGTTTCTACACTGAAAATTTTACAAAATTCTATAATAGAAAATTAATACCCTGCAGACACCTTAAGGATGTAGTAAGGTGAGGTTTTTGCAATTTCTAAAAGTCATTCGGATTTCTCTGATTTTATCCAATATTACTATGTAAATTATTTTGCCCCATTTCATCCAATTTTCTAGTCCTCAAAGTCTTCAGAAGCTCATTTTAAGTCAGTAAGCAAGATTTTATTTGATTGTAGATTTTCCTTCCATGTGAAACAAATAAATATTGTGTCCATGCTATACTAAGGTAAAAGTCCAAGAGAGCCTTTCCCGCCATTTTTCAAAATGCGAAATATCTTGAAAATAAAGCCCATAACCTATCAATATTTTCTGCTTACTCTATTCCTTTATCAATGCTCTTTGCATTTAGGGTATCAATTTAAAATCGTAGATTTATAAAATTTCACCTTACTACATCCTTAAAGCTACTTCGGGACAGATATTGGCTCTTGCATAATTTTTTCATACACTTATAAGTCAATGCATTCTTATCTGTTAGCTCTTTAGCATCCTTCGATTTGTGGTCTTCTTTTTTTGAAAGTTTTAGTTACACTGAAGGTAAATTAATCATTGACTATTTGCAAAAAACAAGAGAAATTTTGGCATATTGTAATAAATTAAAAGCTATCGAGTATGTTACCAATGAAGTTGCAAATGAAAAGGATTCAAAAATTGAATACGAGTTATTGACTTTTTATCCATCGGTTTTGACTTGTTCCTAAAATATCTGCTATCGAAATATCATTTCTGTCAGCTTTTACACATATTTCGGTTTATGGATTTCCAAATGTTTTGATTTGATCTGAACTGATGAGACATAAGTTGTCGAAATGCGCAAATGCAGAAACTCAATTATCAGTATCTTGTTATTTCTCACATGACGGTTGATCCATGGGTTCCAGAAGGGGGGACAAGACCTTTTTCTGTAAATGTATTTTTGGCATTTTTAGCTAGTTGTTAAATGTTTTTGGTGAAATAAAACCGTACGGTGACCCCTAGATGTTTTGTTTTGGGTCGTTTTAACCTGGATATGGGATGTTGTCTCCTTGACATTTACTCTATATTCTTTCTTTTTCATAGTTGTTAACTGATTTGGACCATTAGTTGTTTTCTGTGCTGTTAAATTTTTACCCTGAGTTAATTGTTGAAGGGAACTAAAAAGTACTGTTTGCTATTTATCATAAAAATTGTACTGTTAATGGACAGTTCATAAACCCCTCTTGCCCCCACTCTGTAAACGAAAACCGCATTCGTTCCTTATTGAGTTCATAAGGACATGTTCAGGATGAATATATGATCAGAACCGATTCAATAATCAGGTTGTGACGTGTATATCTTTTTGTCATCAGAGAACACAGTGTAATCAAATGTAGATGGAAACAGGCAAAATATTTTGTACATTCATACACATTGTAGCATTTTGTCATCTTTTTACAAAGGAACAGCTAGTTATTGATATGGATGCAAACAATAAATCAGTCGGGACATCTCTGCATTTGATTGGTCAAGAAGGTCAGGTAGGGACACATTTATTGAATCGACCACATAAGAACTTAAGGTAGTTCGACACTAATACACGGCGCATTCGATTTGCGCATTTGCGAAACACGAGTGGGATGCGGAATTGACTTGATTTTCAAACCGGAATATTCCTGTATTGGCCTATTCACTGTGACGTCATAATAGATTGACATACACTTTCCCGCGAATTAGCTCCCTTTAGCCGTAAATATTGTCTATTTAGTAAACTATATATATTTCATAGATATACACTTAAGCTATTAGTTACGCTGAAAAAATCTATATGTCACCGTTTGATTAAGAGAGACATTTTATAAAAATACAAAAATCTATCTGATATTTATTTTATATGAAAGATAAACAATAAGCATGTTCTCACAGTTCCCTATATATTCTTTGTAAATATTGCTGAAAAATACTGAATTTGGCCTGATTTTCAAAGCCAGATAACGGGAAAAGATGATCGGTGACATATCATTTTTATTTTATTTTTTGAATATATAGGTTAAGAATTACAAAATATCTAAAAAGAAAAAACATTCTGTCTGATATTTTTATTAGGATCGAACTACCTTAATATAAGTGATCTGCGCTTCCTCGTTCTTTTGCAAGACTAGTACAAACTTGAATAACAAGTTTCATCCTGTTTGTTCAAGTTCCCAATACAATATCAATATGCTAATAAATACCGAGGCGTTTTGTATGTACTTTATGTATTGATCTTGTAACTTATTTAAACAGTTTAACAAGTGAGTTACATGACAGGATTATACTTTCCTTACACACAATTGGTATCAAAGTTTCAGCTGTTATTAAAGCATTAAGTCTATTTTAATATCTAAGATATGAAATAGCATATGTAACACGTGTATTGCATCCCGTGTAATTAGATTATTATCCCCATTATATTCTGAAATTATTTCCGACACCTCTGACTAAAACACAATTGTCATAGCAAATGGTTGGTTTCAATGGGGTATAGGCGGGAGGGAAGTTTTCCTTTTAAAAAGTGTATACAGCTGGATCGTAGTCAAAGCATGTTAAAATGTGGAGGGATGTTTAGCGAGAGGCAAAAAATACCAAAGAGTGTTTCTGTAAAATATTTCCCCTTGGGAGAAAAATTCAAATGTTCATTTTCTTTGTCTCTTTGAGAACATAGAAAATTCATCAGAAACGAGTTTTACAAATTTAAGTTAATACGTTATAACATGACATATTTTAATTATTTGTGAAAAAAAGGGTAATCGAATGAAATTTTCAAATATCAAACTGAAGACCTGTTTTCCCAAATTTTCAATAAAAAACAAATTACTGTTTGGCATGTCATTGACGATACAGTTTCATTGTTTCTCATTTACAAAATTTATTACCTTTGTTAATTTTTCTGGCCCTGAGAAATTTGTCACCATAACGACTCAAATTCTCACCCATTCAGAGAACATACATGTAATAAACTCCATTTTTGTATGTCTTTGTGCTTTTTGTGCTTGAAGTATTTTTGGTAGTTATTTAAGTGCACCACTGAAAGTTCTACCCATTCTTGTTTGCATGCAACACTATATATTATGATTTGCCTTTCATACACTTAATGATTGAATTTAACCATTATAAATGATGTTTCAATCAACTATCAGTAAGAAATGAAGAAAATTTGATAAATTAATGCGACATAACATTTTCTTTTCAAATGAAAATAGGATAATTATAGCCAAAAACAGGTAATAACAGCACATTATATAAATATGTGTCATTCGTAGATTCAAATTTTCCACTCTCATATAAAAATGTTCACTGAATGTACTGTTACTCGTATTGCACTCTAATACAATCACAATAATACAAACTTATGTCGTATTTTTGTCTGATGTGTCCTCTGGAAACAGATAGAGAATCAGGCTAGAAAGGGAACCTGCTCCACCCGAGGTATGTACTGTAGACCATGGTACAAAATGATAAATTGCGATAAAAAATATATTACTTTTATTATACTTTAGAAGATTTTTACTAACAAAAATTAATTTATTCACTAAAGTTGTCATATGGCTGAGAGGGTGACAATTTGTGCACTGCTTCCCTCTGTTCATGGTCCAATGATTTTCAACAAATGATTGAAATCAAAGAAACATTCAGTATTGTAAAATAAATAACATATAGCTGGAAGGGTGACAGAGCAGATTGTTACCTCTCGAAAAACTTTGTCCACCTCTTCTTCGCATCGGTTGACAATGTTTTCTAGGGGTAACAATCTGCTCTGTCACCCTCCCAGCTATATGTTATTTATATATTACACTATTAAAACCCATGGTAACAATTTTCATTGCCACCATACAATTTTTTAAATCGGAATAATATGAAAAAGTAATGAAATGGGGTAAATGTCAAGGAGAATAATATACATATAGTATTTAGTTTACAGTTATTTTTTGAACGGCTGACAATTTTCTAAAGCATCTGTAATACCCAGAGCAATTTCACCTAGTTCACAGTCATAAAAAGCATTGATGAAATCCTTAATATCAGAAACATCGCCCTTTATACTCTTCTTCCATTGTAATAAAAGACGAAAGTTTTTACTCTCTACACTTCCGTACATTATAAGAACTTTAGAAACTCTTTCTGCTGAAATTCCTAGTCGTAACGAGACTTCAAATCCCTCGTCCTCTGACAAACAGGCTGCAATGTTATGTAGGCTTTCAGCACTTAGCAATTTTTCGATGGCCTCTGCAAGTAAATAATGATTTTTTGTATAGCAGTCACACGGAACAACAAAACATACAGATATCAAGTATATATGATTGTTTCTGAAATTAAGTCATGGCCAAACTAATTACCCGTTAACATTTTCTAGGTTCCCTTTAGTTAATTCTTCGTACAAGAGATGACAGAGATATAAAGAATTTTTCTGAATGTTTGAATACTAAAATCATTTCACAAACACATTTCAAAATTTTACCAAGGTACTGTTTGAGGGTTAGAGAAGTAACATGTACCATGTATTTTTAATTGGTAATAACCAAACCGTCAATCAAAAGAACGAACAATCCATGGACCATGGCAACATCGGACACACTAAGAAACAAGGACACAACTTAAGTACGGGACAAAAAAGAAAAATGAAGACACACATACAGATGAACAACACGGACTCAATAAAAACCATGGGTGAGATCAGGTGTACCGGTAGAGTAAGCATCTCCTGCTTCTTATAAGACACCCGCCGTGTTGAACATGTCAAATCCGGTATTAAAGTCAAATTCGATAGAGGAAAAACAAACTTTAGTTGCAGAGGGAAAGATCTGTTGTCATCTGGGAAACAGATATCCCATAGCGATACACAAGATCGTGATGTCGACCGTGAAACTTCTGTAGTGACGACTTTCAGTCTTTTAAGTCTTAGGGTTAGAAAATGACATTAACCAATCAGCTACCAAACAGATCATTCAAAAACATATTTATCTCACTGGCAGTGTGACGGGTGCTGTTAACAGAGCAGGACATGCTTACCCTTCCGGAGCACCTGATGTCACTCTCAGTTTCACTGGAGTTCATACTGTGAGTGCCTTTGTTTTGAATGTTGTGATTTCTATTTCTATTTGTATCGGTGTAACGTCATTGTTTTCTGTGTCTAACGTTATTGTTTTCTGTGTTCTCATTTCGGCCATGTCTTAGGACTTCCATTTTTGTAAATTTCACTCCTTTGTTCCTTCGGTATTCTACTGCCGTTGTTTCTGAAACATCCTTTGTTTAAGAACATCACTAGCATCTAAAAAACATTTTTCTATACTAAGAGAGATAAGCAATACGGGACTCTCGATATAGTAACTCTTAAATTAGTAAAGGCCTGAATGAGATCCTCGATACTAGTTATGTAGAACAGCACTGGATACCCAACCTGTTGAATAAACAAATGCGGACATTTCCCCAATACAAAAACAAAAGGAGAAAAAAGGGACCGTAACATTCGACAAGTGACAATTTTTAGATTAATTTTAATAAAAAAATAGTTTGGAAAGCTACAAAATGCATTACAAATCGTACACCCTTTTCTCATCAGTGATGTCCTTCGATTTTTCAGTGTAATAAAAGGTTTATAAACACCGAAAGTCCCGAAATTTTGTATAATGCTAATTATTGGCTTTAAGAAACAATTTAGTTCCATTACTTTATATTACTTTGGTATGATATATTTATGAAAATAGGAAAATCATTGTACCTGTGTACAACTATTGCCCTAATCATTAGTAATATTTTGAGGATAAAGAGCACAACAAACCTACTAGGATCCCAACATAAAAATGTAAATACAAATGTAATTCGCCAGTCAGCTCTTAATGTGTTTTGGATGATCAAAAACCATTTTTTCATATTGTAATATAAATAATAATTTAAGAAAATAATTTCTCAGTAGTTTTCATATACAAAATATACAAAATCATATTTAAAATGATATAATTGAAAATATCCTAAATCCTAGAAATTTACAGCAGGTGAAATCTTTAGGCCCCTTTATTAAACAGTCTTTAGAACTGAGGACAGGGGCACTTGATTACTTGCTCTATAATGTGTATTGTATATCTTATTATTTGTTATCTAAATTTGTTTATATGTTGCCATTGACCGTGTATTGGGTGTAAATTGTGCTTTAAATAAATAAAGTTAATGTTAATGAGATTACCGTTGTTCTACATCGTCTCACCTTGGAAAAGAATAGTTGCATTAGGACGTAATGTAATTATACATGTTTACTCTGCACATTTTGTACCAGTTAAGGTTAAAGGAATTAATAGGAATGAACTAAACATAAAGGATAAAATCATGCAACTTTTGAGTCCACCCTCCTGAATGCGGAAGACTATCTAAAGGATGGAGAAGTGTACCTGAACGATTTGCAGACAAATTAAACATATAAATGTTTTCAATACTTTGCATTTAAGGAGGTAGACCTAGGTTAAGGGATATAACTCTAAAAGTCACCTGTACGTTTGTTTAAATAAATCATTTTCATAAATATATTATAAGCCTCTAAGTAACATCGATAATTTTAAATCTTTTTCACGTAAATGTTTCAAAGGCATCAATGAAAATGACTGTTTCAAACGTCTTACTGATTTAAAGAGTTATCTCCCTTAACCTAGGTCTACTACCTTAAAGTTTCTCAACTTGTCTTTTATGGCATCAAAATTTTCATTTCTTGTTAATTATCTTTACTTCTAACATGAACTAAGAAGAAGTCTTCATAATCAAGTGTTATGATTGCATTTTTTACATTTTCCTTCTTCTCTTTCAATTGTGTTTTACCTACCCCTTCCAATTTCTAATACGATCACTAACTCTAAATTTATAGTTACATATTTTTCTATTTTCATTTTTCATACTTGTATTTAGGAAATATTGTTCAATTTCATATTTTTCTTTAATTTACATAAATAAAGAAACAACTTGTTATTTTCAGGTGGGGAATTTATCATGTTGTTAAATAAAGTCATAAAGTCCTCTTTACAGAATAATTCGATCTTACACATGCAGGTCGATACAAACATATTTTTGATAACCGGACTTTGTCGCTAAGTTGCCAAAAAATATTCCAGCAAGCCACATGTTAAAAATATTTTGCTGAATCAATAAAGAGTGTCTACGAGTGTCTTGCTGGCTTGGATACATGTCAAAATGTCTACCGTTAGCATTTGTTTTGTTTTATCTAGTTAAATATGAAATATTTCATCATTAAGTTAAACTGTTGAATGCACAGACACAAAATATATACACAACGTTACAGTAACACACAATTACTTTGACACATACAGACATGCTGAATATCAATTGGTTAGAGAGAAAGATGAAGAAATATATTTGTTGTAAGAGACTGGAAATATCGTACTTATTCACTAGAATATCGTTCTTCACATTCCTAATCCCTATAAAATAAATTATCAGTTTAAGTAAGCAAAACTGCTCGTACATGTCTCAGACTGTCGGTTATCATTTTACAATGACCAAACAATGGGCATTTTTCTCCAATCACTATCCATATTAGACAATTGGAAAATATGATCTCCAATATTTGAGTTTTCAAAATTTTTTCCCCACTATCTATAATAGACAATTGGAACCCCCCCTGATATTTGAGTTTTCAGAATTAAAATGCGCATCAAAACATGTTTGAATAATCTAATCCTATATTAATAACGATTCAAGAATTTTTAATACCCATACAAAAATGACATTGACATTTATAACAGAAAATCAAATAAGTATATTTAATAATGCTTAATTATCTAAAATGACTAATTGAAACAAATAAAATACAAATAAACAATAAATATAATTACATACATTTGAATAAAACATAAAAGTAAAACAAACATAAAAAAAAAAATTATACGCCTTTGATAAAACCAATAACCCCGAAAGTGCCGGATAGATTCAGTTTGATATATATAGATTTTTGTCTTGTTTTGATTTTGAAATTAACTTATTAATGCATGTTTAAATAAGACCTACCTTGACTGTATTCGGGTTCTATAGGACGAGTCGTGGCTGCAATGAGAAAAAAGCAACAAATTGGTGACAAGACTTGTCTAAATTGTAAGACGGCAAAATTAAGCAGGGATAGTGCTTTCACCTAACCACCAAACAAGAAACACATAACTAACATGTTTTTCTAGGAAGATTAATGTTTCGATGCAAATATCTAAATGTTGAAATTTTTACACGCTGTTTTTGTAATCATGGTAATCACGGAAAGAAAATTATGAGAAAAAGAAAAAAAAAATATAAGTTTAAATTTCAAAAACTCTTTAGTTTTATACAAAAGTTTCTTTAATAAGAACAAAACTAGTGTGTCGAAGGATGATTACCCATCTCGGAAGTATTTTTTAGAATTTTTGCAGGCATGCGTATTAGTAACCATGACACATCCTTTCTATTGTTTTGATTCTTTTATGAAAAAAATGTAGTATGCAGTGTAAAGCCGGTAAGGATAAACCACACAATGAAAAACACTTCAAAAGAGTATTCAACATACATAAAGTCTCATTGAATACGTTGTCAAATATTTTAATACATCGTCACGTGATAGTTTTTTGCCAATAAGAACTCATAGGAATATTCATAGATGTGATATTTTACGAAAGGATATGGAGTAAATGAACATGAGACCATAACACATATGTTTACTCCAACTGCAATAACTTTAATGAGCTGTATGGCCATTTCGGAAATTAATTCCTCATCAGCAGCACTAGAACACAAACAAAGGAAATCCATAATTTCAAAAAATGTTGAAAATACATAAAACCAAACGAAATCCGAATAATCAGTAATATCAAATATAGCTAAGGAAAAACTACGATGGAGAGAGTTAATCCTTAGGTTTTAGAATTTACATAAATTTAGATAATAGTTATTGAACAAAGTGTACACATGAGATATTATCTCATGTACAAGTACACCATATCTAAGAAAAATAAAGAGCATATATCTCTACCAGGGGGAATTGTTTTACCATCTCCACACTGCAATAAAAGACAAACTCCTGAATTAAATATGAACGAATACCAGAGATCAAGGAACTTGTTTACTTGTAAATTGTTTCAGAAACAGAGAGACATCTGGAATATTACTGTAAAACAATATTTGCAATTTTTAGGATTCGAAAAATTACTTTTATAACAAATAATCGTGATTTTGACATTTGTAATGAGTTTTTCAATCTTGGACTTTGGACTGCAAATTTCAGAAATTTAGGTTCTCCTGAATTAAATATGAACGAATACCAGAGATCAAGGAACTTGTTTACTTGTAAATTGTTTCAGAAACAGAGAGACATCTGGAATATTACTGTAAAACACAACCATTATTATAATCCATTGTAACTTACAACTCCGTAAAGTAACTTGATCATGTTCATATACACAATGAGTAGTCGTTCGTTCACAGTATTTTTGTCTCCCTCTATGCATTGCATCACCGTTCATGCAAGGAATTTGATTTTCAGAAGAATCTTTTTGCAGAAAAAAAAAGACCGATAGACTTATATCAAACATACAATGTTCAATTTAGTGAGAACCGAACCGTAAGTCTAAAAATAAATACTCAAAAGACAATGGCAGCATAAGAATTGAATATACAAAGGAATCACATAACTCCGACACAGAAAAGGAAAGAGGAAACACCCATAGAAATGAACAATCTCCGGAAAAGAGGTGCATAGCTCTTCCTTCGTCAGAAATCACATCTGCACAACGAAAGGAGAGGTTTCTTTCAAAATTGCTGATTAATATGAAGACGGTGTAAAATACGTCAGGATGTTTACATCACAGGGAAAAGGGCGCTGTAAATCCAATATGAAGGAAACAGTGTGGAAGAGGTGATGTCGACGAAGAAAGTCATGCACGTCTGTTTCGGAGATTGACAGAGCAACAACACGGGAAATATAGCTTTTACCTTCAGGACCTGGACGAGCTGTATCAATTTGAACTTCATGGATTGTCTTGGTTCCTGTTATATATCTGATTATTCCGATCCTCTCAATTTCATCACACAATAAAGGAGTGATTCTACATTTTGCTTTAAAATGAACTCGACAAGAATGACCACATTTGAATTTTAATTTCGGCAGTTCTTTATAAAATCTTTGCTTAAAATTAACATCGAGGTCAATATTAACTTCTGGAGTTTGAGCATTAAAATCTATACTCTGAGATACACCTCCCATTTCTGATATTTCCAGCCGCTTTCCCGATATGCCGTCAAAGTCAAGATATTTACTTATGGTGTCACTAACATCTGGATGTTCCACTATGCAGACCCAAATATTAAATTCTTCTTTTTTATTCTCATGAAACGTCAATATTTTACAAACACATGTCCTTGCTGATGCCACTGAAAATCCACGTTCTAAGAAATGTTCATAAGATCTGTATTTGTTAATCTGCCTCGTTACTACACACCAAAATCTAGATGAAAAATTAAATTGTGCAAAAGATACAATCATCATGTACGTTTGTTGAAATAAATAAAAATAATAAGTAATAATACTAATGAAAACTTCTAATTGTGCAATTTTCAAGAATCTTTCAAAAATGATACCGAAATCCAAAATCCAATATAGGTTCTCAAAACAATCCTTACCAAACGGCTTCGTTTGCTGCAGACTATATGCACAAGATATGCAACAAATCTGTAGCAAACAAAATTGTTCGGATTGTTTGGAAACATTTTTTGATTGCAAGTTTCCGCAACTGGCCGCAAATAGAAAAATATGAAAGGATATGGAATGAATGTACATGTGACAAAAACCCACACGAAACATAGAAAACTCCAGTTTATCAAGGACAGGGCTTTTATTCCTATCTACATCTTGATGTCGAATGAGGGTCTTCAACAAGATGTGAACAATATTCACCCCTCAAGCGAGACCAAGAAGGCCTCTAGCGTGCACTTAAGGGGTATTCTTGACAAAAATGCTGAGTAAAGCATGCTGCTATCATCGCAGCTTACAACACACGCACATGAACTTTATTTGCATCCAGAAAGATTGCAGGAATTTTTTCAGGATTATATATAAAGCACAGGAACTTGGTTTATTTGCAGAAAGATAGCAGGAAACTTTTCAAGCTTACAAATAACGCACAGGAACTTGGTTTATTTGCAAAAAAGATTACAGGACGCTTTTATGAACATTTTGTGTTTGCAATAGGTTGCAGGAAACAATTTTTCTCCAGGAGGTTTGCAAGAACATTATACTTTGAACGTTAACGAGAAGTAATAGAAACAGTAAATACATTAGATCATTCATTGACTTATTCGGCAAATTGTCAGTTTCGCAACGAATGACTGGATTGGGTACAGAACCCGAATCGATATATTACAGATTGTTGACAATAAAAACACTGACTTGGCGTATCGGAGTTCACAATATGGGTTCTTACTTTTTATTTTCTATTTTTTGTAGATGACTCGTGTCTTTGTTTTTATTTATTCTCTATTTGCCAAGTCTTTGGACTTTTGATATGTGTTATTTCTGCGCTTTTGTTCCTTTGGTATTATACTGTCGTTGGTTACCAGAATCGGCTATAACTTCATGTAAGAGATTTAAGCGACTGTTCATTTTCACAGACTTTGATTACTGCAAGATGCAGGATGACTTACCACAATAAGACCGAATGTCTACAAGCAACAAGCTTATCATACACAACAAGATAAAGTTATGTGGGAAGTAGATACAAATATGTTAAATATTTATTTCTTTTAATTTGACATCCGAGTTATTTTACTTTTTAACTGTTTGGAGTCTAAATCTGCCTCAGTTAATTTGTTTGTTTATGTTCAGGTAGATAGACACTGTTGTGCTATGCAGTTCAGTTGCTCATTTCAGATATACTGGGCAAAACAATTAAGGATCATATCCATTTGAAATAATGCATCTTTATTTTCGACTCGATGCACGAGCATAACAACTAATTCGATCGAAAAGAAATTTTGTACAAAGAATACACTTACCCAAATAATCATTTTTCAACATTTCAAAATTTGCAATTTTTAGGATTCGAAAAATTACTTTTTTTAACAACAAATTGTGATTTTGACATTTGTATTGAATTTTTTTATCTTTGGAGTGCAAATTTCAGAAATTTGAGTTTTTCGAGGAAGCAGGACTAGAGGGAAGACTGACCCAATAGACTGTTTTTCAAGTTTTTAATCTGATGATCTCGATACCATTACACACGATGTTCAAAGACTGGCTGGGTAGTGTATGATTAAGTAAAATTAAGTTAGGTTAGAAAACGTGTACATATACTACTCAACAAAAGAAACGATACACGGTAAATTTTGTAAATATTTTTGTAGTTCGAAATTTAAAGTTTTTATTTTAATGCATAAATGTATTCAACGCCAAAGTGCATTTATTTTTTCCATTCTTAAATTAATTCCGAAACGGATACGATGAAAATCCGGAATGGAAGTTTTGAGCTAATTGTTCGAGTTTGCCGTTGACAAATGGATGATTAAATTTGTTTGATGTCAATAATTGGAACACTTCATCAGTTTGACAATTTGCCATAATAAAAAGTGGAAAACAATGTTTAATTTCGATGCCCCGATCATTCCAAAATCAACGCTGGCAATGACTGAGCGCGGTTAGATCGTCGATCTTGATTTTCTTCTTAGCAATTCATTGATACTTGAAAAGAAGAACAAACTTAAGACTATTGCTTAATCTAAAGCATAATGCTAATCAAATGATAAATCACGTGACAGTAGGTCCCGTTAGACGTCGCAACGTCACGATCGCTTAACACACGTTTTACACTTCGGAGAACGGTAATTGAAAATGGAAAATAGGCCTGAGGAATTCACGATCGACATAGCAACAGAGGTTTGAAGTCAACCGGTTCGAAAATGTGATGGCTTGGTAAATAAACATGTCGACATACCCACTTTTAACGTCTGCAAACAGAAATTCCGGATAATGACCTTGACCGTGACCGGAGATGGTTCAGAAATTGTAAGAGACATTTTTGTGCATAATGTTAATTCTTACGTGCAAAAAAATACATTTTGTCTACGAGTTATACTTTTCTGCAAGAAAATAAAATACAATTCTTGATAAAATCTGTGTATCGTTTCTTTTGTTGAGTAGTATATGTAATGGAAACGGAAAACGGTGGCCCTTAACATTTTG
>MJUU01013626.1:5388-19205 GCA_002080025.1 Modiolus philippinarum | reverse complement strand
ACAGGAGTTTGTCTTTTATTGCAGTGTGGAGTTGGTAAAATAATTCCCCGTGGTAGAGATGTATGCTCTTTATTTTTCTTAGATATGGTGTACTTGTACATGAGATAATATCTCATGTGTACACTTTGTTCAATTACTATTATCTAAATTCAAATAAATTCTAAAACCTTAGGATTAACTCCCTCCATCGTAGTTTTGTCCTTAGCTATATTTGATGTTTCGTTTGGTTTGATGCATTTAAAACATTTTTGAAATTAAGGATTTCCTTTGTTTGGGTTGTAGTGCTGCTGATGAGGAATTAATTTCCGAAATGACCATACAGCTCATTAAAATTATTGCAGTTAGAGTTAACATATGTGTCATGGTCTTATTTTCATTTACTCCATATCCTTTCGTAAAATATCTTATAGTACACTGTGTAGCTTGTGTTTTTCTTTAAATCAATTGAGACTCGAACGACAGAGTTGGAGAGACTACATTGATCACTTATGATTGGATAAAAATATTCAGTTAATTCTTCTTAATAAAACGGTCATTAGAACTGAGGACAAGGGACTCGTAACTGTTATTTTTTTCTCTAGTGCCACAAACTTGGAATAGGTATTATGGAAGTAAAATTTGTGATTTGATTTTATTGATTAAGTTTAGGGCGATATTTGTTCCGCTAATTCAAGATTTCTTTTTCTCTAATTTCTAGCAAATTTAACCAACGCCTGACCGGTGTGATAAAAATATTTCTCGTCTCTAGTGAGAGAACAACTCGCATGAGATTTCCCGCCAAATCTATTCGGAACATTAACCTCGGTGTTTTACATTATGTCATTAGAGAAACATTTTCGACAACTTAAACACGTTAATTATGAAATTTCTCACATCTTGTTAAATAAATTTTGAAATGTTTAAAAACTCGGCAAGCCTCGTTTTCAAACATTTACAAAATTTATTTAACTTGATGTGAGAAATTTTATAATCAACTTAGTTCTCGTTATAGAAACTATATTTCTCTAATTCTTAAGCTGTTCTCGTCAATTTTAAAGCAGGAGTGATCAAAATGTTCTCAAACGTGTGGGTAAGTTGATCTCGCGATTTCATTGGATATTGAAAAGGTCACGAACTTTTTTTCTTCAAATAGCAAAATATACCTTAAATAAATTTATTTCGAGTATAAATCAATACTCAAAGTCATCTTCGCTAGCCAAGGGTTACGATCCGCTCCTCTCGCGGCTAGCAAAGATGACTCAAAGTATGCATTGTATATTTACAATGTATCTCGAATCACATATGATCGATTTGCTTTTGTTGATTTACCTGTGCGATGTAAATTTCATATCCGTTGACGTCGCAGTATTGACTGTAGAGGCCCACGACGGAGTAGAAATAAAACACATGAAAATGTCATTAAAAGTTTAACCCTTTCAACAGTAGAACTATGATAATCAACGACTTGAAAGGATCTTCGACTTGTTTGGCGATTCGTGAGGGTTAAATTAAACGCAATCGGACTGCTTTGACGGAAAGGGAATTTGTGCTTATGTCTAGAGTCTAAAAGAAATGGAATTTTGTTATTGAAATGGGTGAACTAAAAAGTGGATTTTTGAGTTTGTCTGTACGAATGTCTCACACCATTTAAACTTTTCTGATTTTTCATATAGAATTAAGAATTAAGAATATTTTATTAACCTAATCAAAGGGCCCATAAAGAGCATATAATCAATTACAACATATATAGACTATACATGCTAATATATTCTCCGAAACTTTTAACTGACACGAATTGAGCACTTCCTAGTTTTGGTACTGTTGCTTATTTTGTCGGTCGTTTAAATGTTTTGAGTCTCATTACACTATTTAGGGGAACAGGATAGAGAAAAGGGAGATTTGGTACCCCTGAACAGGTTTAACCCTAACAAGCTTTTCAAAAGCCGAATATTTCCCAAAGTAATGATTTGTTAGTAACTAAATTATTTGGGTCATTATTTTTCTGCCTGTTTCAGTAGACTGAGCGGTCATTAGGCTTAAGTCCCTTATTTTGATGGGAATTTTGAATATATTTCTTTATGCAATGCAATCTACAGTGGTACCTGTCTAATCCGACACACTGTAGGACCATAAAAATGTGTCGGATTTTACAGGATGTTGGAATACTCAGGTGTCGGAATAGACAGGTTTCACTGTATTTTCAAAATGAAGGATGCATCAAACAGACCTATAATGACGAAGTATCTATATATAGAAATACAAAAGTTTAATAAGCCTATAAATTACTTTTAGTGCATTTTTTTACTTTAATGATTAAACCACGACTGACAATCGTGAAGTTCTTTCAGTTTCGCTAGAGTACAATCAGTTACATACATACATTGTAATTTAATCTGAAAGAAAATCAAGACCAACAGTGCTTCTTGTGATTAAGAAAATGTAATGTTTTGCAAAACACATCATAGTTTGAATGAAGAGAGGTTTCCCGCACATTTCGCAATTCATGGGATCCGGACCTGGCAATTCTCATGCCGGAAGTTAGCATGGCAAAAACAGGAACCGGAACTTGCAGTTTTCTAGACTTTAAAATCTCATACGACACCGGTACTATGCATGTCAATGATGTCGGCTGTACCCGAATTGGTGCTGTTGTTTACGTTTGTCTTTGGTCTTTAGTTTATGTGGCCATTAAGGGAGTAACCATTTGGTTTAAGGGGGATGGGGCAAGGAAGGAACATCTGATCCTGGATATTTTTAATGCAATCTTTGAGTCTAACAATCTTTCCTCAATTGAAGAAATTCTGATATTTTTTTTTTGGTCCAAGCCAGAAATTTTGCTTCATATAATTGTCATCCTGGTTATCTTTTTCAGCTTCCTCCTGTCCTGATAATTTATTTCTGTGTTTCCAAATTTCTGATCCTGGTTTTTTTTTTTATATTTCGCTTTAACCCGTTAGGGTTTATTTGTGCAAATAAAGTTAAAAAGTTTAATTCCTTCCTAGCCCCCGAATATTTTTTTTAATCAAACGGTCGCTCCCTAATTGAAGCATTCAGTCAGTTTAGGCGTTTGCTGTTATCTTCTCATATTAATGTTCTAAAAAGGGGGCAGAACCCAATTTTCCGAATACCCCTAGGAATTTCAGATATTTTCCAATATTTGGGGATCTGGACCACCCTGCCCGACCCCGCCTGGATCCGCAACTGGCCATACAAATACAAAAACAGATATGATTGAAACACAATGCATCACAGGGGTTCGTTACGAAAAAAATAAAGCTCCAACCAACTGTTTTCAGTGGGTTGGAACTTTATTCTTTTTCGTAAAGAATCCCTGTGCATGCATTTGAAAATAAACACCGAGAACCCCAGATCTCCTGTTTTGGAGCCCGTAGCCTCGTGTTCAAAAAAGGTTGAAGACCAGAGTTTGCGTTATTCCCTAACTACAGAACGCAACTTTAAGGAACTCGAATACCTGTACATCTGATATTATTATATTTGTATTTTGTTTATGCCATCAGCCCTCAGGGGCATAATTGTGCATTTGTGAATAAAGATATAATTATGGCATATGTACAGTGTAGTCTTGGGTCAAAGGTATTCATAATTTTGATATTTTCCAGTGCATTTCATATTAAAACGGACTTCATTTGAAATATTCTGTAGAGCTTATATTTTGTCCGATTTTCCTTAAAGTTGTACCATTAAAAAGAGCTTGACATTCTGTTTCTTCCTATAATTTTCATATAATTTTTGGTGTTGTATTTTTCTGATATAAACTTTGTCATGATATAAACACAAGTATAAAATTCTGACGTCAAAATATACTATATATAACTATAGCAAATTGTTAAATCAGAAATTTCGAGTTGTATAATGAGCAAGCCTCAACACCAAAAATTATATGAAAATTATAGAAAGAAAATTATTGCCGAGCTCTTTGGACTACAGAATTTTTTAAATCAAGTCCGTTTTAATATGAAATGCACTGGAAAATATCAAAATTATGAATACTTTTGACCCAAGACTGCAGTTTAAACGTCTTAACAAATCGTAAGGGCGTTCTTTTTTTTAAACGAGGATTGTGAACTTTCAATCTAACAATCGAAATGAAACGTGACACATTGTTGAAATTCTGAAGATAATGCGTTTGTTATATACCTTTTTACTTTACTTTATACCTACACAAATATTTGATTGATTATGTCACCAGGGGAATTCTGTGGTAAATAGAAATACAAACGGATGAGTCAGTAGTAAATATGACAGAGTCACGGGTGTATTCGTTTTTTTGAGTATCATTCGCGAATCCAAAGGCACGTTCTGGCTCTGGACATTATTATTTTCGCGCAAAATTAATAATTGGAAAAAATATCCCAAATCACTTTCTTTTTCGGTCGCTGGATCCTAAATATTACAATAGTAAAATATAATATATATGAGAACATCGATTCCGGGCAAAACCTTCAAAACATGTTTTCTTCAATAAAATCTTTCTGTGGAAAAGGGACTCGCCCCACCCACCCCCCTTTTCTGCAAGTGTGTTCAAAATACATCACGTGCTCTTGTGTATATTAGCAACCGGCAGTAATTATTTCATATCTGGAACACCCAAGAGGTTCAACATCTGCAGACATACTGAGATATTTATATTATCATTTTGCTTTTGTTGTGTATTACATACAATATTCCCACGAGGTATAACATTCGTAAGCGGAAACTCGTCGACTTTGATTTCCGAAAGAAAGGAGAATTTCGCGGGGCATAACGACAATTTAGTAGTCAAGGAGCGATTTAAGTTAAACATATAAATTATTGTATATCACCAAAATCTAGGTAACCTACCTCTATTAAATACACAAGCAAAAAAAATCCTTATCGACACTTCATCGTAGTAGAGCGGTGATGTCATAGGTAAATATGTACATGCATACACATGAAATTTCCAATGTTTATTGAAGTGTGTCAAGGACGGTACTTAAATTAAAATTTACAACGAAATCAATATGACCGGTATTTTACCTGGAACAGATTAAATAAAAGTTTGTCTCAAATTTCATGTGTAAACTGGAACGCATGTGTGTATTTTCATTTAATATAGATTTTTTAATCAGCCTGCTAATCAATTAATCAGGTCGGCTCAACTTTGTGGATGAAAAATCACTATGGGATAAAATAACGATTTGTTTGTTTATTAGTTAGATTGTTGGAATGTAAGTTGGGAATAAAACTCTACGAAAAAAATGATAACAAATACAACAGTGGAATACAATAAGTGAATTAATTAGACAAAATGTAATAAAAATATTAGTGTAAAAAATTTTTATTAAGAATTATCATGTATATTAATACAAAGTAAAACAATATCAGGCTGGGAAAACAAGTGGAATTACAAATTCCGCTCCTAATAAAACATTTGTAATAATTAAAGAAATAGTTTATACCAGTATATTTTTCGTATATAGAGTATATGAGTTCAAGAGGAAACGTAATCTATGTGTTATTTGATTTAATTGCTAACAATCTTGAATGTATTTTTTATATGTAAATAGAAAATTCATTTGACGTAAATCTTAAATATTTAGATTTCTGTCCTATTTGAGTTTCTCGCCAACATTTTAAGTGATTACAGTGATTTTTGTCTATTTTTTTTCAGACGGTCATTTCGCACTTAAGTGTCATGTCGAAAACTGAATATTGTACCTTCTCATTGCTGATGAGAATACAGCCTCGGATGACCAAAATATCAAAACATTTTTAGGATCTAGCACTAACAGAATAGATAACCTACAGGGTTCAAGCGCAAAAAAAAAAGCTATGACATGGATTTGCACAACATGACAAAGAATATACTGTTAAGCTTAATATCATTTAAGTAAAAGTGGAAACTAAGTCAATTCTATTTTTAAAAAAATGTAAAGATCAGAACAAAATAATACCTCTTAAATGAAAATAAATAATTATAATAAAAAAAAAGAAAAACAACAACAAAAACATACGGTTTGAAAACAAAAGTAAATGAAAGTATAGCAGTGCGGTCGGTAAATAGTCCGACAGTCCACAGTGCGATTCTCTATACAACACAAAAATTAAGAAATAATTCACAGAAACTCTTATTTTTTATCGTTGTTTTACACCGGGCTGTTCATTTCATTAACCCTTTCACTGCCAACCGGTAACGCAAATCAGCCCTAGGGCCGCTGACAGTGAAAGGTCCATTATACAAATCGGCCTAATTGGCTTGTTGATAGGTCCGAGTGGATAACGAGGTGTAGAAACACGATATAAATGACCACCATGATTTAAAACAGTGATAAAATGTACGGAGTCTCAATGAAATATTTCAATCCCAGTTGGCAGTGCTTCTATAGGACAATTATAGTACTTTTTATATTTATGAGACTCTTGAGTACCTATCGGCCTTTTCAAAAAATCATTTTGTCCGTCCTTTGGTTCTCGCATCTTAAATGCAAATAAACAGTTTCGGTTATCAACCCAACACGGCAAGTGTTGTTCATCCTGAACACAGTTCATAAAACTTTTTAGAAAACTTTTCTTTACATATTTAGATTACAATGTCATTGTTTACTGTGACACTGCACTAAAGAGCCAACCGTACGAATGATAACCGGAAGCAAAGCGTGTCCATTTGATGGGAGAGTTCAAATCCAGGAAAAGATTACAACACTTGTTGAAAAGGGCTATATATTGTGTTATAAGTCACCTAAGATGTTATAGTCTGTTTCTGATCAGTTTTACATATAGGTAGATTGAGCTTGAAAAAAATCTTTATGCTTCAAATGTCAAAAGTAATGTTAATACAAGATCGTTAAAGAAGATACTTCCTAAGCATAACATAAAATATCTACATAAAATTTACAAGTAAACTTGGTACTCAAGGCTTACTTATCTCATTTGCTCCTTGTAGAAATTAAGGCCGACATAAGATATCTCCATAAACATATATTCTTTTCTCTTTACACACCTACAATGGCAGAAAATTACAACAATAAGCCACAATCAACAAGGGAACTGCACTTGGAAAAACATAAATGAAAGACAAATTGAAGATAAACTTAAACTAGAAAAATGTGAGCAAAGCTCACGTATATCATACCCCCGCTCCCCCAAACAAGGATCAAATCAAAATTTTAAACACAATATGCACAATGGCAATGTAAACTGAACATTCTGTGAAAGTTTCATTGGAATTCACCAAGTAGTCTAGGAGGTGTTGTCGCCACAAACTGTGTATACCCCTATGGCGGACGGAATAACGAACGAACGGACGGACGGACGAGCGGACGGACTGACGAACGGGACAGACATGATCAATATATACCGCTCGCTAAAGCTGGGGGGTATAATAACGAAAGGGGACAGGGACGGTCTTGTTTTCGGCCTACCGGCTCCATCTTTTGATATTCTTTTTGATATTTTGATATATTTTGATATTCAAGAGTGTATTTCATAATTCTAGAATAGAATATAATCCCCTATTATTTTTATCAAGCTTGCAGAGTTTGCAGACATTCTGAATACATGCTGGACTAAATCTGCCATAAATTGTGTTGTTTTTTCATTTTAGATACTTCCTGGGGATATTTTCATGGCGGCATACGTAAGTATGTAGATAGGAATCATTGTTTTATAATGGTATAAAGATATAGATACAAAGTACATGTACAATACATATTTATATACTTCCCTACAGACACAAACATTGTTTACAATGATATACATTATTACATGCAAGAAAGTCAAGAAATTGTCGCATTTAAGGTAGTAGACCTATGTTAAGGGAGATAACTCTTTAAATCAGAAAGGTGTTTGACTAACAAGCAGTTTCATCGGTAATTTTCAAGCATTGGTGTGAAAAGGAATTAAAATCATCTATGTTACATGGATGCTTTGAATATATTTATGGAAACGATCTACACAAACATACAAGTGATTTTTAAGAGTGATGTCCCTTAACCTAGGTCTACTTCCTTAAGCACGGAAATCCGACTGCACTGTTACAACCACTTAGCGTAACCCGTCCGTCCTGTCATCTGCTTTTCTTTCAAGACCTTTCTCACCAGAAAGTCAGGACCGCACTTTGTCACGTGATTCTTACCTTAAGGCGATCCTACACAAACTACAGAAGCGATCAGGCGAGTGACAAACAGAAGTAGTTAAATACACAGCATGACAATTCTCTTTTGGTGAAAGAGACACACTTAAAACAATGTTGTTAACTGATTGACAGCAGACCAAAAATACTGTGTATGTAGAATAATTTGGTTGGCTGCAGAAAAATCCTAGGCAATCAAATGTAAAACCAATAAAGGGCAGTGCTGTCATCAGGCATCTTTCGTGGTATACTGTCAATCAATGATCAGCAATGTCTCTTTCTCTGCGGTCAGTACATTTGTATTTCAGAAGTTGGCTTTGGGTGTTAAAGTACATCTTTTTGAAATAAAACTTTTGCCCTCGCTATTTGTATACATATCCTTCTTGGTCATATGCATTTGGTCATCTGTACTTAAGGAGTTTGGGTGTGAATAAAGCATTACACGGAAAGCAAAATAGCGTTGAAAGTTCAAGAGATCATCTTCCTATGTCACGTACATTTGGAATTGCGAAGATGTTTGAGGGGTTTAAGTGTTCATATTTGACAACCTTTATAAAGAGCAAAGTAATGGCGATGCATACATTAACAAATAAAGGGATATGGAGTTAACGTACATCGGACAAAATTCCTATAAATACACGGTAAGATTAAGCAAGTTCAGTGGAACAACGCTTTTATTGTTGTTCTAAATCTTAAAGTCATGTATCTTTGTGACTCAGAAAAAAATAAAACGACAACAAAAGCAGAAGTGAAACAAAGTACACTTGGATTACTTAAATCGAGAGGGGCAGACAGGTTTTAGGGAGACCACGAGACCTGGCGGGAGAAAGGAGAAAAGGGTCAGAAAAAGAGGAAGGCACTACCCTGTCCAACCCCCTCATCATAGTCCAGAGGACTGGATGCCAAGGATACAGTTTAAATGCAAAATAAACGAACACAACAAACATATCATTCAAAATCAAATATGAAAAAGAAAGGAAATGGGGGTAAATGTCAAGGAGACAACATCCTATCTCCAGGTTAAAACGACCAAAACAAAGCATCTAGGGCACATTTATGCAGTATGAGCTCTTGCAAAACAAAGATAAACATCGTGTGCACAGGAAGAGTAAGCAAGTCCTTCTCCGTAAAAGGCACATGTCTCTCTTCTGAGGCAAAGTTTTGCGGTCCTTTACAAAAAGTCACTTAGACATAGGCAAGGTTGGTAATATTTTTCTTGTACCATTTCAGCACCACACAGGTGGGCAACAGTTAAAGACGCAGAGGAGTGCGCTGGCTCCAGACAATCTCCTGTTGATATACAAAGTCATTCCGTCACCAGGCATGGTTCAAGGCCATTTGATTTCTCAGATCTCCAAAATACGGACAACTTACAAATGACATTGGTGAATGATGGTCGCAAAGGTAAATATCTGTGTAATCAATTTCAAAGGCATTCTAATGGGTTTCTTGATTACTTGGTTAAAAATGAGTTTATTGGTGATAAGTTGATTCCTTGGTGATTTTTTTATTTATCATTCAATCATTAGATCCCTGCTTGATTATTTGATTAACTAAACTTTCATTAAGGTTTGAACTGAAAATATTTATTAATAAGAGATATTGGCGAATAAATTAAAGAGTATGAAAACTACATAGACGCAGGTGCACGTGGTCGACTTTTCTATCACCTCTGTTATATCTTGGAGTGCAACTTTCTAGAATTTATGAAAAATAAAAGTGATTTGCTTTGCAGGTGAATATATAAAAAATTTCGTACGTCTTCGAAATATTATGGATTTTTTTTTCTGAATTAAAGCTTTCATCAAATTCTGGAAATAGTGCATTTTTTACGAGAATTCTCTGAATTTTTGACATCTTATTCTTATGTCTATTGGTAATGTGTATGAACGTATACGTATATGTAATTTAATTAATAAATTATTCGTCCAAAATAATTGGTTTCAGTGAAAATCGATTTCAACCAACGGAAACCACTTTTAAAAGGAGGCGGCTTACACGAAACGTACCAGATCAATAATTTCCATTTTCACTGGGGAAGTGTGAATACGAGGGGGTCGGAACACACATTCGATGGTAGATACACTGCAATGGAGGTAAGACGTTTTATTGTTTTGTGCATGGCATCGCAACTGGTTTATGTTGGCCTCAAGACGAAGGTCCGGTCCCCCTTAGGTTGGATTTTTTTTTAATTCCTATGCGTTTTGGGGAAAATTGGGTTCTAGGTCCCCCCTTTTATCCCATTCCCAAGCAGAAAACTGGATCCGCCACTGGCATTGTACAAAATTAAGGACGGAACATCACAACAAGGGCAGACAACTTACATAAGGGATTTCCCTCCGGAAAAAGAACAAAGTAAAAACATAACGAATAAATAACGGAAATATATGAGAAGATATTGTCAGTAGTTTGATGATTGATATCTTGTGATGAGCGACACAGAGCATAAATGAACTAAGCTCAAGCTAGGGAAAACATTTAAATGTTGTTACATACATTCATTGAAAAGCTCAAAATCTGCAATCAGAAGAATAATTTGAAAGTGGTCGCTAGAAAATATTTTTAGACAGTTGTTGTCCCCTTTTAATAATCGGTTACTAGACGTACCATGAAAGTGGTCACTAGCTTGAGCTTAATCGCAAATGATATTATTGACTCTTATATAAAGTTCTGTATAGTTTGATCACAGATATTTGCTCTTAGCCTTAGCAAGAGACACTGTTTTTTCTTCCGAGATTCATATTTGATAGTAAATATTTTTTTCCTAAGACCAGGGGCACGAATCTATTGAAAGATTATATCAGAAGAAAAAAACTTATGAGTTAGAAAATACAATCCATTCGGTTTTCAATATGGCTGCGTACAGTAACCGACGATTTATCGTTGCATTGAAGGTGTAACACCACTAATTCCTTCTCGCATTGCCTCCAAGTTCAAACAAAATGACACGTGTCTCATCTGAAAGACACATCTTTTGGTTATTCCTCATGAAATAATGAACCGACCTTAACTGTAATATTAGAAAATCAGATCTGATGGAGCTGAATCTCGAAGCCCTGAAAATCTACACGTGGCAAAACTTCGTAGTCATCCAAAAAAACTGCTGCATACGTCTGCATGTATCAAGTTATTCCGTAATACGTGAAAATAATCGGATTGTGTGATTTCGCACGTCGACTTCATTGCTATCAATATATGTAATACACTGTCACAGGTAAACAAATGTTATTTTCATCTTTGACAAATTAAGTACTGCGCGACATGTTCGTTGATCCGAGACGCAATATAAAAAAAAAAAACGAGTAATTTGATAAACATGCGTATTGTTTTCAATTTAATATAACAACACCGTATTCAAGCCAAGAAAATGAAGAAATATAACTTAAAAACACAATACCGGTACATAAGATTTTGAGAGAAACTTGCGAACTATATTTTATCGAAAGCACGAAGATCATCTTTTAGAGCTGTTAATAGCCTTGAGCCCTTGAAGCCTCACGTGATATTTTTCTTGTCATTTTAACATCTCTCCAGCCATTTCACGGCCTCGAGATAAAAATGGTTACCGATAGGTCACAGCCTAGCTATACATGTAGTTACTTAATTCTCTCTGTGTTTTCAGGGGGGAATACTTCCGCTTTCAATTTTGATAAAATCTTTAATATTCAACAAAATCGTATTAATTTAGGCTTAAAAGAATCATTTTCAATTAAAATTATTATGTTTAGTCAACATTTTTAATCTACGACACTATTAAAACTTTCTTGGAACTATGAAGTCTCAAATTAGGATTATTTTCACATATGTGCCTGACTGGATTCCGAATTAGCTGTGTTACAACACCTTGAAAAAATGAAATTACCAAACTATTAGCGACTCGACAATTCTTTTCAACTTTCTAAAAACACAACATCCAAATGAAGTCGAATTTGAGCTTTTTATTGATAAATTGAACGATTAATCCTTTAATCCGGGGTAAGAGAAAATAGTTGCTCTTATTTTAAGAATACCACTGTACACACGGGAGATGATGGGAGACACGAAATGAATAGGTACAAAAATGAAAAGAAGACATTCTAGATGACAAAGCTGTATCGAAGAGTTCCTTTTGCAATCCCTTTATCTATAAGTATGAAAAAGAAAGGAAATGGGGTAAATGTCAAGGAGACAACATCCCATATACAGGTTAAAACGACCCAAAACAAAGCATCTAGTGATGCTTTGTTTTGGGTCTTCACAGTGAGGAACTTCACACCATATAGCAAGCCCTAAATGGCCCCAAAAGGTAAAAAAGTGAATAAATCATTGGAAACAAACCACATTCAATAACCCAAATATCAAGAAACTAAAATTTTATAAGAAGACAAGGAAAAGCCAATGTCCAACATATTCCTGACTTGGGACAGGCGCAAAATTGCGGTGGGGTTAAAGTGTTTGTCAAAGAGTTGTCAAAGTACATTTACTAAGTCATTCTTGCTCTAACTGTGATGAAAATTACGAATTTTTCTTGTTGTTTTATACTGCATTTACACCATCATTCACAGTAAAGTGCATGTTTAATATTAAAATTGCCATCTTATAATTATAGTTTTCATAACGAGAAAGAATTGTATATCGATGGATATCAACTAGAGTAAATGTAATTTCATAATATAATAAACGAGCCTTTGGCGAGTTTATTATATTTGAAATTACATAACGAGAGTTGACATCCATCGATATACAATTTTTTCGAGTTGTTAAAACTATTTCTTTTATGATGCTGTGAATATTTAGTGCCGAACTGCTGTTTATGTTTCAAATAACAACATCGTTGCTAGGTAACGTTCATCACGGCCAACGAGATTTCACAGTGGTCCAATAGAAACGTCGAAAAAATAATAGCACATCACGCGTGATGTGTTATTACTTGGCGCTCGACCAATGAAATTCCTGTAAAAGCGATTCAACAAGTTCATATCTAACTCCAGCTTCAAAGTCTCGTTATGTACCGCAAATAACTATTCGTGCAAGGAATAGATAATAAGCGCGCATCATAAGAGAATTATTTATTCATGCTAACTTTCATCAGATATTTCATGAAATCTGCAAATATATTCTCAATCTGACATTTGACTATATCTTTATTATCTTTATTATATTACTCTTCTGCGCTTACCAGAAGTTGTTCCAAAACATGCTCTACTATAGGGAAACGGGACAGAGAAAGGGGAGGTTTGGGTACCCATAAACCGGTTTAACCCTACCGCTGGCTTTTGCTAGTGCCGGTACCAAGTCCGGCTGTCCCGAGTTCCTATCTTTGTTTATGTTTGTCTTTTGTATTTTTATTGTGAGTAGTTGATATGGGAAAAAGCCGTAGGTTTTTGAAAACATGTTTTCAAAAACCTACGGCTTTTTCCCATATCAACTACTATCTACGGGACTAACGAGAATAAACAAACATGTAAGATTTGTTATTCACTACAGTTGAGACGGGTAAAACGGGCTAGATTCTTAGTTCACTCACATTTTTTACGTTGCTTGCGGTTTAAGCATCTCATAAGTTACATAACACGGGTTATACGTAACACTGACGTACTTTGGTTCTATACTTTTGATTCCTATATAGTTCTAGTAAGTCTGATAACTCATCACCAGTTACTCTCTCTATAACGAATATATTGCTAAAAGGATAATATAAATATACGATTTCCCCTTGAATATCAAGTATTTCGTAAAAACCATA
>MJUU01013623.1:0-35817 GCA_002080025.1 Modiolus philippinarum | reverse complement strand
TGTAAATGATATTCCCATAGAAGTTTGGATGTGAAATGCCCTGATGTATAAGAGCCCTGCATGGAGAACCAAATTTTCTTAATAAGTCAATGTATCTATAATAAAATTTAGAGAATGTTTTTATCAATTTATGATATCTAAACCCTCGATGCAGAAGTTTTGCAGTGAGACAAAGATTTCGGTCGTTGAAGTCAGAAACATTACTACATACTCGTGCATATCGAACAAGTTGTGAGATGTAGACCCCGTAAGAAGGGGCTAACGGAACATCGCCGTCGAGATGGGGGAAATTGACTATAGGGAATGAGAAATCATCCCTTTTATCATAAACCTTAGTGTTCAACTTTCCTTGATTTATTGATATATCAGGATCAAAAAGTATGTTTTCTTGACTACTAGCCAGACGTGTCGCGCTAACTCTGAAATGACTGTAACAATTACAGAAGTGCCATAATCGGTTTTATTATATTTGATTGATATCGCTTAAGTCTCTGATCACAAACAAAAGGGGCGTTATATATCTTTTTGGGTGTGAAAGGGGTGTGGTCTAGAAACGTCAATAAAAGTTTGAACTTTTATTCTGGAGAATCGCTACAAAGGGCGGACATAAAAATTTGCACATGGATTAACAGGGATATTGGCAGTCCGTGTACAAATTTTGGTCAAAATCTAAAAATGGCCTTTTGGGGGATCCACTTTGAAAGACCGACACTAACTTGATCTTTTATGCCGATTTGTGCATCGTATATGCATCTTTACGTTCACCTGCGGCAATCTACTTTGTTTTCATATAAATTAAAAATATAGGAATGAAAAATATTGGTATTTTTTTTCATTGGAAATAACTTTTATAATTATAAGAAAAAGAAGGGAATGCATCTATGGTAAACAATCCAAAAAGTAACATTTCTACCTCATTTAAACGAGAGCTCAATTTCTATTGTTCTATTTCAACCACTTCCCCGCCTGTCTGTATTCGAAGATAGGAGGTCATTGAAGTTTTGTTAAGTGTGTACTTGAACCCACCCATGAGGTCTTCTTTTCATACTTGTATGATCGATCTGCGTTTCTAGGGATTTTGTTTTTTCGTCAAATAAAAAATCTATTCTACAGTTTTCATGTGGCGAATGTTATTGGACACTTCACGTCAATTTATAGCTTGTTTATATTGGAACATATGTAAACTTTTATCTATTTTCGCCTTCAACTACAAAAAAGTTCCAGGAAAGACAGTCCCGTATTCATTGACGTTGATTTTTACCTTCGAGAACTACCTCTATCTGGTACTCTATCCACTCTATCTAGTATACTTGACCTTATTAGAAAATTGACATCAATGTATATCTACTTTATTACTTTATATAAAGTTGTATTATTTCATCCTTTTATATGATTTCTTCAACATTCAGGGTCGCTGAATTTATATATGATACATAGAAAAAACGTCGCTGACATGATATACGGAATTACTCAAAATATGTCGCTGAAGTGATGATGTTGCTGAATTTATACGCACCCTTGAGCAGCTACATTTGTTTACTTTATACAAAGAAACAAAAGTGCAAATATAATAAAATGAAATATTTATTTTTAAGATACACCTTTTTGAAGTTTGGGTCTTACAAATGATGTCTGACTTCCACTTTTATAAGTGCATTTAACGAATATACATATGTAAGCAAATAAATGCATTAAACTGTGCAGACTGACTGTCCGGTAATTTTAATATAACTACATGTATTTTAAGATTTCATTGATTGCAAACCACACCCTTGAATTGCATTATGATATGAAGAAAGATTTTGAATTCATGACAGGTATTAACATATAACAAGAGGCTCTCAAGAGCCTGTATCGCTCACCTGGACCATGGCTGACATAGATAAAAGGCATTTCCAGTAGGAAAAACAAAACATAAAATTTAGCAGAATACTTTTTTTTCTGAAATTACAGTATTCTTGTTTGGTTTCCATGGCAACAGAAAGATCCACCATCCATTACAACCCATAACAGAACACCATTCAAAAAAAATTTGAGCAGGGGTTCCCCTTATAATCAAAGCAATACATAATGCTGAAATTGAAACATTCCGACCACAATTCAAATAAAAATTCAAAAATTTGGGCAGAGGTTCCCCTTAAATTAATAGGGCCAATATAAAAACTATGTTCCAGATGTGGCCATCTCGGATGAGGTATGGACCTGCCAGATACAATTTTTGGATGGGACCACCTGAGGACCATTATGGCTTAGTTTGGTTCTAATTGGAATGGTAGTTTCTGAGAAGAAGATCTTTGAATGTATTTTCCATAGGGTCCAATGTTAAAACTATGTTCAGTCACTGGCGGCCATCTTGGATTAGGTACGGACCTGTCAGATACCTTTTTTGGAAGGGACCATCTAAGGATCATTGTGTCTAAGTTTGGTTATTATTGGACTGGTAGTTTCTGAGAAGAAGATCTTTGAATGTCTTTTCCATAGGGTCCAATGTTAAAACTATGCTCCCCGCTGGCAGCCATCTTGGATTAGGTACGGACCTGTCGGATACCTTTTTGGAAGGGACCATCTGAGGACCATTGTGTCTAAGTGTGGTTATAATTGGACTTGTAGTTTCTGAGAAGAAGATCTTTGAATGTCTTCCCCATAGGGTCCAATGTTAAAACTATGTTCCCCTCTGGCGCCATCTTGGATTAGGTACGGACCTGTCGGATAGTATCATACCTTTTTTGGAAGGGACCATCTAAGGACCATTGTGACTAAGTTTGGTTATAATTCTGAGAAGAAGATCTTTGAATGTCTTTCCCATAGGGTCCAATGTTCAAACTATGTTCCCCGCTGGGGGCCATCTTGGATTATGTACGGACCTGTCGGATACTTCTTTTGGAAGGGACCATCTAAGGACCATTGTGACTAAGTTTGGTTATAATTGGACTGGTCGTTTCTGAGAAGAAGATCTTGGAATGCCTTTCCCATAGGGTCCAATGTTAAAACTATGTTCCCCGCTGGCGGCCATCTTGGATTGGGTACGGACTTGGCGGATACCTTTTTTGGAATGGACCATATAAGGACCATTGTGACTAAGTTTGGTTATAATTGGACTGGTAGTTTCTGAGAAGATCTTTGAATGTAATTTCCATAGGGTCCAATGTTAAAACTATGTTCCCCGCTGGCGGCCATCTTAGATTATGTACGGACCTGTCGGATACCTTTTTTGGAAGGGACCATCTAAGGACCATTGTGTCTATGTTGGCTATAATTGGACTGGTAGTTTCTGAGAAGAAGATCTTTGAATGTCTGTCCCATAGGATCCAATGTTAAAACTATGTTCCCCGCTGGCGGCCATCTTGGATTAGGTACGGACCTGTCGGATACCTTTTTTGGACGGGACCATCTAAGGACTATTGTGACCAAGTTTGGTTCCAATTGGCCCAGTAGTTTCAGAGGAGAAGATCTTTGAATGAAAAATTCACGACGGACGGACGACGGACGACGGACGCCGGACGCCAAGTGATGGCAAAAGCTCACCCTGGCATAGCCAGGTGAGCTAAAAAGTGTAGCGCAAACCTTGCTGCCAAGGAAAACCACCTTAAAATTTTAGGTATTGAGGGAAAAGTACGGAACCTTTGTCCGGAGCAAGTTCAGGGCGCATCTCGAGATATTTATAACGAACATCACAATTCATATAAAACCATAACACTAGTATTAATTGCAATAAAACAATTTCTTTTTAGTGAGATAAGTTGTCGAAATGCGCATATGCAGAAATTAAATTCACGGTAACTTCGGTGTTTAGTTATTAGTATAACTTTATAAATATACAATAATACCAAAGTTGCAGAATGAACAGTAAATTTTGTTATGATGTACACGTGTTTCAAGGAGTAACTTCTCATCAGCAGCATTAGAATCAAATAATATGGAAAGCCATAATAAATAAAATAGTCAGAAAAGAAGTACTCATTAACAAAAAATATAGAATATAAAAAGTTTAATTAAGGGTGTCTTGATACAGCAGGTTTTGTTGTGCCCATGTTAAAACGCAAGGTAAATGCTTGGTGTGTCATGTCTTCTTAGACTAGGTATTTCATCATGTTTATTGGTTTAAGCAATAACATTACATTATCTGAATACCCGAGGGCGTCAATCGCAGATTTGACGGTCAAAATGCAGTTTACAGGCGATGCGTAGCGGAGCCTGTAAACTGATATTTTGACCGTAAAATAAAGATTGACGCCCTCGCGTATTCAAATAACGTACTGTTATTGCGAATCTAATGCAATTGGTCGACTTTATGTTATATTTATAACTTGTGTATTTGTAACCATCAAGAAACCAGACTAAACAGGGAACCTGCCTTGTCCAAGGTGTAATAATGGTGGATCTTGGGTCGTTTCTGACCAATCAGAAGTTCCGTTATATAAATGTTACATTAGAATCTCTGTTTGAGGTCATTCCCATGAAAATTGGAAAACCACGAATAAAAATGAATTCACAGTAATCATAGCGTATTCACTAAGCAATTAGTCAGTACTTAAGTGCTGACCGAAAGCTAAATTTATTTGGAATATTGCAATATCAATATTTATTTTTTATTTTGCATAAATCTAAAGCGAATTGCTCTGTCTTGGGCCGATGTTTTTTTTTTAAGTACACTGAAGATACATAAGTTGTCAAAATGGTCGTCTGCAGAAACTAAAACACGACAATTAATCAGTCTTTTCTATTTTATTTTCTAAATGTCGTCGTATCGAATATGTTAAACGAATGTTAAATAATTCAAAAACAGAAACATTTAATTTCAGGGAAGATAATAACATTTTAGATATGTAATCACAAACTCTTATCAACTATTGATGAAGGTTTCAGGATTGTCTAGTGAATATATTTGGCATGGTTAAGACAAAACGTCTTTTTGAAACACCTTATATAATGAATTGTTCGGACGAACATATGTATTGCAGTATTAGATCGATAGTCCTAGAATTCTAATTACTTCGAAACCTATTCAATTTAATGAAGACTGGTTTAAATTCAAGCATCTTTTTTTTCAAGTCGGCGGAGTTCTGGTTTTAGTTTTGCATAGATCTTATTGCTTAATCGTTCTTTTTCAGTGTTTATACATAATTCGACTATTTGTTTTCAAACTTTTTTATTTGATCTGAAATTTCAGTAACTTTCGTGTGAATTTTGAATAATACAGAGTTGCTACTATACCATCGGCTCTAGTAGATTGATAGAAAACAAAATACCATATAAATTATAGTTTATTCCATCATTTTTTATTTCACATTGCATTAATTAGGGTGATACTTTTAGTTGTGAATGTTACAGTGGTGTCCTAGTTTTATCTTTTTAATTCGTCTTTTTAAATTTATGCCTTCATTGCAGATCTTGATAGCTTTGACGACAAATTGGCTACGGCAATACTAAATCCTTGTAACCCACCTAGTATTGTGAAAATGTATTCCAGCCACTCAAATTGAAGAATTGAAGCCAATACACCCGTAATCCAGAAAACTCCACTCAGAATAGCAATCCTAAGATAGACCTTGGCGTCTTGAAAAGAGGAACATCTTCTGATGTTTTTCATTTCACCTCTGACTTTGGAAACCATCATAATAATACGAACAAGAGATATGAGATTTACAAAAACAGAGAAAATTACTGGCCCTGAGAAGAAGATAATATTTGCTGGATACTGATTAGGAAAACAGACTGATTTATCGTAACCAGAAGATAAATAACTTGGTCCAAACTTGTCAACTCCAACAGCTGGCCCTACAAACACAATAGGCAATAAAATACCCAGGAAGGTCAGCATTCGTCTATTCTTGATTCTTTCTTCATCTCTCTGCGTGTCCCGTGATTTTATCCTTGTAAGTGTCAGGACTATAAATACAACAGATATACTCATAAAGGAGAAAACTGACAACCAGAGATAATGTAGAATGACGCCTATAATGTAACACAGTGTCCTCAGTTCGGATGCCCCTATACCGACCATAAACAGGACATATGACAACAAAAGTGACAAAGATAAGTTTTCTAGATTTGATCCTGGAATACTCAAATTTAATTTCCCCCTCCTGTTGTGAACTATTAACACTAGTAATGATAATACTGACAATGAGGAACAGCTATACGTCAGTATTGATAAGATTGATATATTTGTCTTTGCAAGAGTTCCAACAGGACAATAGTACGATAATACATCCAATCCGTTTTCTCGCTTCACAACATCAAAAATAATATCTTTACATAATTCATTTACCGTGACATTTTCAACGTTAACGTTAATGTAAGGCGAGTACTCTTTCAATGTGCTGCGCAATAGAAATTTTGAGAAAACTGTACGATATTGCTCGTTGCTACTCACAGGAAGTGTCGGGAAAATTTTAATTTTCAAGTCCTGTTTTATATCATTTTCATGCATTGTTATTCTCAATATCTTCGAAGCATCAATATCTTGTTTGATTCGTCTTACTTCTTGAATAAAACACCGCTTTATTACCTCCAAGATTACCTTAACCCTGGCTATCTTTAAACCTTCTCCTACTGCTATGTCCACTTTGACGAACTTTGTAAGATTAGTTATTTCCATGGCAAAAGCCGACAACAAGGCATAACTTTCAAGTTCTTCTTCTGTTTGATTCATCTCAGATTTCAAGTAATATTCTAGCTCTATTCGGTAGTTTTGATATGTTTCTAGATGGGAACATTTTCCAGACTCAGCAAGCTATAAAAGATATTGTGAGAGTTCATTTCATCATAACAATCAAATGAGGAATATTTATGTAATTAAGGTTTGAACAATTGTTTTGACAAATGCTTCTATATTATACATATTTATCGGTAATTTGTATGAGTTTCCTTTGATCTCGTGAGGAAAATGTTTCCAGCATTTGCTACTGCCCGAACACAAAAAATATCGGCATAAAGAATCATAGGCCACGCCTACTTTGTCAATCAGCGCATAAATGGAAACAAAGAAATGTACAACTACAAAGTTTCTATCTTCAAAATAGATTTCATTTCTATCAAATGATTTTGTAAATTACCGATAAAAAGAATAATGGAAGTTTTTTTATCGGATATTTCAAATATTGTCTCCAATAATGGACTCGCCCACAAAGTGGCCTTGTCCATTATGTCGACAATATTTTTCGTATCAAAAACAAAACCTCCTTTATTCTATATATATCACTTGTAGGCAAAAAATATTAAAGCGTTGTCAAACGAGATGGAGCCAAATCTCCAAAAGACCGGAAATAAATATCATATTCTTATCATTAATTTAGGGTTCAGATGCAGACTGATGACTTCAAGATGAAAAACAATAATTAAATATTTGTTCCTTTGCTTGGTTCCACTATGTATTTGTAGATGCTATTCGCCATGTGTATTTACTGAATATCCTTTCATTGTTTATTTATATCATACAAAAAATCTATGTAATATATATAGCACCGCTTTTACGAATTAAAATATTTATCGCACGAAAAACGCGTTAGCGTTTTGAGTGCAATAAATATTTTAATGAGTAGGGCGGTGCTATATATGATTTGTAATATGACCAATGAAAAACGTTTTACCAACAGTGCTGATTACTTTTTACATGAATGACAGCTAGGTAGCAACAACGTGCAATTAGCACGTGATTTAGACGTGTACACTTTTCAAGGATAAATTGATCAGTGTTGATGGATCGGTATTGTAAGGTAACCAGTATTTTATTTTATTCCAATTACACGTATATATTTCGTTATTTTTTAGTTGTTATAGTTTCGGAAATGGTAAGAGCTGAAAAACAAGAATTTGAAGAAATATAGTATACTTTCGCTTTTGTAGGTCCAGAGGCTGAGTGCAGAAATCGGATCCCCCTTTTCGAAAAAAAAAAGGAACTTCGGATCCCCCTTTTTGAAAAAAAACTTTAAAGTTTCATGCATTATTCAGCCAAAAATAAGATAGATATTTACTAAATTCACTGGACAAGCTTTTTTTGGAATTCCGCTTCAATCCCACCCGGTTATGAAGGATGGATCGGTCGATGCTTTGGCATCAGTTAGATAACAGGCATTTTTTTATTTAGCGTTTCCAACAGGAAGAATGTGTATCCCAAAATCATACTTGAATGATTTGAACTTGCCATTAATTGAGTGTATATTGCAAAATAAACTACAATACTGCGATTTGTATGGCGCTGACGCCGATCAAAATACGTTACATGTGTGTGTGTGGGGGGGGGGGGGGGGCATCTGTCGTATTATTTGAATAGTATCAAGGCACAGTCGTTTGCTATCAGAATTACTTGTTACATAATTTCTGTTTTCTTTTCGAAGTCACTCCCCGTTGAATGTAATTCGTGAAAAGGGGTGGAGCTTCAGCTGTGCATTATCTAAATTTGCATAATATTAATGCACTGCTAGTAACTCCTCCCACTGCCATAAGGTTCAATGTGTTTTGTGGAGCGAGATTTTGATATAGTGCAATATCATGAAAGGCCGTCAGATAATGCACTGTTTAAGCATTGCCCTCCATTTTATTAGTATTAAACCATGCTAAGATCAAAGGAATCATATTACAATATGATTTAAATTACACCCAGAGAAAGGTTACCGTTGTTGTATATCTTTTCCGTAAGCATCAAAGAAACCTGGAAATAACTTTTTTCTCATTTTGATGAAATTCACTGAAAACATTCATTTTACACCAAAGTAAAGAAAAATATCATCAAAACTCTTGAAATTTCATCTTCGTTGCCATGGCAACCACTTATGGTATTTTCCAACATTTTCATTGGAAATAATGCATTAATATCCTTTAAAACAAAGTATTCATTACATTTAATGTGAAAAAGTATACGGATATAATGATGAAACATTTTTGTACACATTTAGTAATGTAGAACTATGTCCTCAACAATTTATTGGACACTAAATTTCAATACAGAAGGTAATTACCTGTGGTATATAACATCGGTACTGTACGCCCAGTTTCAACAAAAATAGCAAAAATTTGCCTTTTGTGCCCCTTTTAAAGCAGCTAGAAGAAAAGCAAGCAATTTTTCACAGCAAAAGCATTAGTATTTCTTGAAAGTATATATCAATACCTGTTCCAGGAGAAAAAATTGCTGAGGTTATATTTTTTGCTGAGCTGCAATTAAGTAGAACTCAGTTATTGGTTTGATGATGCGTTCGGGCTGCATCTCGGCCTCATATATTGGTTTTTGGATGATAACTTCAAAAGTTTATATCCAATTCAAATGAAACTTGGATATATTGTTTGGTACCAGAGGTGAAAGAAGCCTATGGATTGGGAGGATGCAACGTCAAAGGTCAAGGTCACAGTGACAGAAATAGATAGAATATTTCTGAAAAAAATGGTTTTCGCACAATAATTCACATAATAAACATCAAATTCAAATGAAACTTGAATAAATTAATGGACATGGAAAGAAAAAGTAACCTATTTATTTTAGAGAAAGAAGGTCAAATGTCAAGGTCAAAGTGACCAAAAAGAAAACTGAAAATTTCAGAAAAATTTGGATCCCGGGCAATAACTTTACACGTTTACATTCAAAATGACCAAAACTAGATTGAAAATTTTATTTTAAGAAAAAATGCGGTTGCTGAACAATCAGTTCAATTAAAATTTCGATATACTGTTGAGTACCAGAGTGGGAAGAACAATACAGATTTTGGAGAAAGTAGGTCAAAGGTCAAGGTCAAAGTCACCCATAAAGATTGAAATTTGCATATAACAATAAGCTTTCGGATTTTTTATATTGGTCTTGGTGATCAAAAGAGGCCTCATGGTGTGAATTTTTACACATGTGGCTTGTGACACAAAATCCTCCTATACATTTATGGATTTATGGATTTGAATTGTTCTAGAATTGTTGCATATAGTTTGTAGATGCGTAAAAACCTCGGATTTTTTTAATCTTTATCTTGGTGCAAACAAGATCTCCAAAGATATTGATTTTGACAAAGTCCAAAAGAAGATGTGGATTTTGACACATATGGCATGTGACACAAACTCCTCCTACATTTTTGGATGTAGGGATTAAATCTTTATGCAGAATTGTTGCATACAGTCTGTAGATTTGCAAAAAGCTTTGGATTTCAACTTTGGTAAGTTTCTGAAATTGTCAAAGACTAACATTTTCTTTTTTAAATTTGAGAATATAATTGTATATTTTATCAAGTGTTTAGTAGAAAACGAAATTTGGAATAATTGTAATTCTAAAATGTGATTCCAAGTTTAGTAAATTTCCTGAAAGTCTTAAAGGCCACTTATTTTTTAAAGTTTACTTAGCAACCACACTTTAAGTATTTGATTCAATTAGGAGAAAAATTTTCAGCAATTGGATTTTCGGCAAGTCTCAAAGACCACTTATTTTTTTGGAATTCTACCTAGCAACCAAAAATTGTCATACAATAAATTTCAAAAATATTTGATTCCAATCTTAGTTAATTTCCTGAAAGTCTCAAAGACAACTTATTTTTTTTGGTATTCTTCTTAGCAGCCATACTTAAATAGTTTCTTTAATTAAGGACAAACATTTTCATCAATTGGATTTCAAAAATATTTGATTCCAAGTTTGGTATATTTCCTGAAAGTCTCAAAGACCACTTATTATTATTATTTTTTTTTTTTTTTAATTCCACCTAGCAACCACACTTGCATAGTATGTTTAATTAAGGACAATTACTTTTAATTTAATTTCAAAAGTATTAAATTCGAATTTTGGTAGATTTCCTGAAAGTCTCAAAGACCACTATTTTTTGGAATTCTGCCTGACAACCATATTTCCTTAATTCATTTTTGTAAAAATAATGGCTATAAATAGTTTGATTTCAAAAATATTGAAAAAAAAAATATGCACATGGTGTAAAACAACTGTTTTCTGTGTCAAACAGGGAATGTGTGGATAGCTGTCGTTTCCGACAACCTCTAGTTGAAATTGTAATAGGTCATGGTCAATTATACAATGATATTTGACAGAAACGAAGAAACTTGAAATTTGACCTAATATGAATTCTTAGAATTTTAGATATGCGCCATGGATTAAAATAAAGGTCATATTTAATTCTATTGAAACATGGTAACAAAATATAAAAATTGCAACTCGGTTTGTGCACCCTGGTGCCATTTAGATTTTGAGCTTGAATATTTTCTTTTGGTTGTACGGTACCTTAACTATGCATTTCTTCTGTTTTTTAGCTCATCTGGCCTAAAAGGCCATGTGAGCTATTTCCATCACTTGGCGTCCGTCGTTCATCCGTCCGTCGTAAACGTTTTCAAAAATATTCTCCTCTGTAACCGTTTGGCCAATTTTGACCAAACTTGGCCTGAATCAATACAAGGGTGTCGAGATTCAAAATTGTGTTCGATTAGTCAAAGGACATAACAACATGGCTGCCGTTACTAAAAAAAAGCACATAAGTGTAAAGTGCTAGTTTCGGCAAATGCATTACAGATATAAAAAAAAATCTGACATTTTAAAAGTGATCAGCATGACAAGATCTACCTGTCCTGCAATTCTGAAGAAAATCCAAAAACCCGTCTTAGATTTATTGCCCTTTTTCCCACGAAATTTTCAAAATTTTGATATTTTTCATTTTGTTTATATTTAAAAAAAATAAAACAGAAAGAGTAATAATAGCAGAAATAATAACAGAAAGAGGTCAACTTTAAACTGTAAAAATGTTCAGCATATCAAGATTTTCCCACCTAGAAATTTTGAAGAAAATCTGAATACGTATAGAGGAGTTATTGCCGTTCATTGGTAATTTTTTGTTAATTTTTTGTACATCGTTATACATTTTGCCTTGTATTTCAATAAAGATTTGAAATGGATGTAAAGATAGGGGGTTCAGATTAAAACAAAAATGTTTAGTATGTCAGGGACTACATTTTATCTTCTTGATGGAAGTTGTTAACCTCATCCAAGATGACTGCCAGCGGTGAACTTAGTTTAACATTGGACCCTATGTCCCGCAAGTTCCCATCAGATCCAAGATGGCCGCCAGCGAACAACATAATTTAACATTGTACCCTATGGGAAAACACATTGAAAGATCTTTCTCTCTGAGACTACTTGGCCAATTGGAACCATACTTGGTCACAACGGTCCTTAGGTGTCCAGCAAGTCCCTATTAGATCTAAGATTACTGCCAGCAGGAAACTTAGTTTAACATTGGACCCTTTGGGAAAACACATTCAAAGACCATCTCTTATGACACAGTGGGACATATTACATCTAGGTTTATTATCACACTAGAAAATAATACCCTTTATCATTGAGGTGATTGTCTATGCTAGATTTGGACCAGTTGAGCTACAGGGTCTTGAGAGCTTCTAGTTTCTACATTCAATAGTAGTCTGTTTCCTCGTAGCCATTAATACCTTAAAGTTTTATTTGAATCTAATATAGACTTTCTAGTAATCATCCCAAAAATTATAATTTCTGTTACTGTGACATTGAACTTTGTGAGCTACTTTCTCCACAATACATAAGGTTCTTTTCCTCCTCGTTCTGAACAATATTTTCAATTTTTATTTTAATTGAATTTAAAGGTTTGATTTTTTTGTCCAGAAACCAATGTTCAGAATCCAACGTTTCTGCAAATTTTTATTTTTTAGGGGACTAGGGGTCACTTTGACCTTGACCTTTGACCCACTTTTTCCTAAATCTGCATTGTTCTTCCCTTTCTGGTACTCAACAATATATCGAAATTGTAATTGAACTGACTGTTCAGAAACCGCGTTTTTTCTAAAAATTTCCAATCTAGTTTTGGTCATTTTGAATGTAAACATGTAGAGTTATTGCCTGGGATCCAAATTTTTCAGAAATTTCCAATTTTCTTTTTGGTCACTTTGACCTTGACATGTGACCTTTTTTTCTCAAAAATCAATCGGTTTCTTTTCCTTCCCATGTCCATTAATTTATCCAAGTTTCATTTGAATTGGATGTATATTATGATAATTATCGTGCGAAAACCATTTTTTCTGAAACTTTCTATCTATTTCTCTCACTGTGACCTTGACCTTTGACCTTGCATCCCCCCAGTCAATAGGCTTCTTTCACCTCTGGTATAAAACAATGTATCCAAGTCTCATTTGAATTGGATATAAACTTTTGAAGTTATCATCCAAAAACCAATATATGAGGCCGAGATGCAGCCCGACCGCATCATCAAACCAATTACCGAGTTCTGCTTAATTGCAGCTCAGCAAAAATATAACCTCGACATTTTTTTTCTCCTGGAACAGGTATTGATATATACTTTCAAGAAATACTAATGTTTTTGCTGTGAAAAATTGCTTGCTTTTCTTCTAGCTGCTTTAAAAGGGGCAAAATGGCAAATTTTTGCTATTTTTGTAGAAACTGTGTGTACAATACCGATGTTATATACCACAGGTAATTAACTTCTGTATTGAAATCTAGTGCCCAATAAATTGTTGAGAACATGGTTCTACATTACTTACTGTGTACAAAAGTGTTTTATCATAATATATGTATAATTTTTCAAATTAAATGTAATTAATACTTTGTTTTAAAGGAAATTAATGCATTATTTCCGATGGAAATGTTGGAAAGTACCATAGGAACTCGGGATAGCCGGTACCAATAACGGCTATCCCGAGTTCCTATCGTTATTTATGTTTGTCTCTTGTTTTCATTATTGTTTTTCTGGTGCAGTTTGCTTGTAGATTGTGGCATGTGATTGTAGTTCCTGGCCATTGTAGGTGTTTGCTGTTTTCCTGTTTTTGTAATTGCCATGGCAACGAAGATGAAATTTCAAGAGTTTTGATGATTTTTTTCTTTACTAGGGAGTAAAATAAATGTTTTCAGTGAATTTCATCAAAAGTGAGAAAAAAGGTATTTCCAGGTTTCTTTGATGCTTACAGAGAATGACTCTTAAAAATATTTTTTGAAGGCCGTAACAACTCAGACTTCAAGAATATGAACTAAGCAAACTCGATGACTGTTAAAGACGTTCGAATGCAGGAAAAGGCTGACCAAGTTATAGAACATTTCTTTAAGAAAACATGTTTTCTCGATTTTATCAGAGATCTTTGGCAGATCAACTAACTTTCTGGAGCCATGTCCTTTTTAGTGGAATGCATGTATTTATTAAGTGGTCAAAGGTAAACAACTCTAGTAAAATCGAGAGAAAAATACAATCTTTCTAACACAACTTTTATTAAAGGGAAAATTAGTCAAAAATCAAAATTTGATATTATGCTATTTACATGTCGAATAGCCATGATACCTCGATAAAAATTAAATCTTTATCGTCAAAACAATATTACGACTGGGAGTCCACCATATTTTCATAGGTTGCGACACTATCGGTACCACAACATCTAATTACCGTTGTACACGTATACTGCGGAAACGTGACACGTTATCATAAAAATGATGTTGTGTTACCAGACGGGTATGAAAATTTAAAATCAACGAAATATTTTGCTTATTTTCAAGCATCTGAATAGGTAACCACTTTATTGTTTCCGTTGTCATATTAATAAGGGCATCGAAATTCTGAAAAATATCTCTTGATATCTGCTGTAGTGGGGTTTTTTCCTCCTCATCATTTTTATACTATTAATCTAGAATTCAAAACAATTATTTCATAAATAAAATAATCACTGATATTGCTAAAATGTAAATAAAGATGTAAAAACCATCTGTAATGGTTTTTGAGTTATATGCAAAAAGCAGCAATTTACCCACTATGTTCTATTTTAGTAACAGCGGTCATGTTGTTTTGTCTTTGGACTAATCGAACACGATTTTGAAACTGCCCTGGTGATGATTCAGGCCACTTTGATTACAATTGGCCCAGCTGTTTCAGAGAAGATTTTTGAAATTGTTGACGGACGATGTATAAAATTACGAAAATTTTACAAATAAAGGGCACTGACTCCAACATGGGTATTTATATTTTCTTCAAATTTTCCAGAGGGGTAGATTTTGGTATACTGAACATTACTTCAATTTCAAGTTGACTTTTATCTGTTATATTTTTTCCAATAAAAAATAAAAATACCAAATTTTGAAAATTTAACAGAACCAGAGGCTCCTAGGAGGCTATATCGCTCACCTGGCTTTCAGTTGCAACAATCAAGCTAATATTGTAAGTTATACAGTTGGACTTCAAACTCTCAAACTTTGTTAGCTCGAACATCATCGATATCTTAAACTGATCATGTTTTACTATGTTTCTTTGTTAGGTTTTTTGACTTGACAAAAAAAAATTCTTGCTAAGGATCACTTTCGACACCAGTTTTGTAGTTGAGACTTACTTTTGTATATGGCGGTCAACGACAAATTTTAAAACCATTATTTTAAGCTACGACATCAATGTCTATTTGGAAATCAAATTTCATTGAAATCGGACAATGTTGAATTTCCCGCTTTTTTGGCGGCCATTTTGAAAATGGAGGTCAACAAAGAATTTTTAACACCGCAACATCAATATCTATTTGCACATCTTTGATTTAATGATCTTCCAAACGTTTAGATTTTATCTGCACTAAAGAGACATTGGTTGTCGAAATGCACATATGCAAAAAATAAATTCACAGTAACTTCGGTAATAGATGTATGCTCTTTATTTTTCTAAGATATGGTGTACTTGGTGAGATTATATCTCATGTGTACACCTTCTTCAATGACTATTATCTAAATTAATGTAAATTCTTAAATTTAAGGTTTAAGTCCCCCCATCGTAATTTTTCCTTAGCCATATTTCATATTACTGATTATTCGAATTTCGTTTTGTTTTATGCATTTTAAACATTTTTTGAAATTATGGATTTCCTATCGTTGGGTTCTAGTGCTTCTGATGAAGAATAAATTTCCGAAATGGCAATACAGCTCATTAAAATTATTGCAGTTGGAGTTAACATATGTGTTATGGTCTCATGTTCATTTACCCCATATCCTTTCGTAAAATGTTGCATTTTCTGGCCTTTTTGGTGGCCATTTTGAAAATGGCGGTCAATGAACAATTTCCAACACCGCCTTTGAAGTCGCCACAGCATGGCAAACATTTTATCAATTTACACTTAACTTTCATCTTCTATAGTTTTGGAAATAAAAGACGAAAAATATAAACATTTTAAAATTTTGTCAAAAAGGGCAGTGACTCCTACAAGGGTTTTGGGGGTTTTCTTTAAAATCTAAGGATTGGTAGATCTCGACATGCTGAAATTTTTTGCAATTTTAACTCGACATCTATCTATTACACTTTATGAAATAAAAAATAAAAAAAGCAAAAGTCTAAAAGTCCGAGGAAGGTTTTCAGATTTTCTTCAAAATTGCACGGTAGGTCGCGAATCGATCTAATCATGCAGATTATTTTAACTCTGTCAGATTTTTTTAGATCTATACCGGTTTTCAAGTGCATACCATGGTCATGATTCTTGCCAAGTTTGGTAACAATGGGCCAAGCTGCTTCAGAGGAGAAGATTTTTGAAATTCTTGACGGACGATGGACGCAAAGTGATGACAAAAGCTCACATGGCCTTTTAGTCCAGGTGAGCTAAAAAGGGCAATTACCCCAAGACTGGTTTTCGTTTTTTTTCAAAATTGCAAGGTAGGTAGATCTTGCTATGCTGATCATTTGAATTCTGTCAGATTTTCTATATCTGTAACGGTTTTTGAGTTATTTGCAAAAACATCAATTTACCACTATATTCTATTTTAAATAACAGCGGTCATGTTGCTTTGCCTGTCGATTAATTGAACACAAGTTATAGAAGTTGTACCCTGGTGATGATTCAGGCAAAAACTGGTTGCATTTGGCCCAGTAGTTTTAAAAGAGAAGATTTTTGAAATTGTTGACAGACAGACGGACGGACGGACGTCGGATGCATAATGATGACAGAAGCTCATATGGCCTTAAGAAGCACTGAGAACCATTAAAGTGTAAGGACATAATATAGATATGCTATATGCACAAAGGAGGCCAAATATGAATTGTTATATAACAATATGATACAGTCTGTCCGGAATCAGCTTGCGGATTTGACGAGCGCGTTGATTTGATGGACTTAATAGATCAAAAGAGTATGCAACTCTCATTGGTCGAGAACACGCGCCTTTACCTTGACAGCACTCATCAATTATATTATAGTCCAAGATTTTGATTGGACATGCATTTTACACCATTACTTGTCTTTAAATTGGTTTGAGAACGTGGCCCTATTGTTAAATTATTATTCTTATACTGAAAAGAATTTTTCCTACCTGCAAAACTTTTCCTTTCATGTGCAGTTCAGTAATTAGATATTTTTGNTTTTTTTTAGAAATTTATACAATGCATCGATATTTTCAACGAATGTGATAAATCTGGTACCATTTAATGAAGGAATTTCAAAATACTGTCGGTAGTTAATTTTTTGTGATCTTTTATGTAACTTTATAAAACTAGCTTACTGATTTTCGGTCATTTATACTCCCGAATCGAAATACAAGGCCGACGATTCCTCTCCATAACTTGTATAAGGCCTACATGTATGTAAAACAGTTTCATGTGCCTTATTTTCTCCGTTTCCGTTGGACTTAGAATAAGGTCAAATACAGTAAATAGTACGATGAACACTACTTTTTGCTGACAAAGACAATGAAAACTTTGTATGAAACATGCCGGGGAAACAAGCCATACGAAAAAAAAGATGATCAAAATGCAAGATGACGACCATTTGATTTTCGGGGGTGGAGGGTTGGGTGGTTTTAAAAATAAACAATCTAATCTTGGTGCTAGTGAAAAATAAATATTCCAATCCCACTTGTCATTACAATAAATGATTTAATTTTGTTTGAAGAAAAATAGAAATGAAAAAAAAAATAATGTGACATTCGGTGAAAATAAATGATATCGAATCGATTTTCCTATTTAAACAAATTGAATCTCGTATTCCCGAAAAACGCCCTGGTTCCCCAAGTACGGATAATAATGACCAATGACGAGACATGAAAGAAAGTGTGATTTTTTTTAATTGCCGAAATTAAAAAGGGGGATGGTAAGCATTATTTTTTTACTAATTTGCACTGAAAAAGGAACCAGATTGTCCCCAAACACCCTATGTGTATAATCAGGGAACTGTATAACTGTTGTTATATATATCCTTGGTATAATACAATTTCGATGAAACACATGATCATCTTTTCTGGGACTTATGTTATATTAGTCCCAGCTTGCATCCTGATCAAAATATTGGTCTGTAATTGACGAGTGTTGTCAAGGTGAAGGCGCGTGCTTTCAATCACGCTTCAAAGTGATGACTATATGTCAATTAATATGTCCAGCTTACTCGACCAATGAGAGTTCCATATTCTTTATTCTAATATGACTTTCTTCTTTCGCTTTGGAAACAAAGCTATGTACTAATTCAAGCAATATTTTTTAGCACATGCGTAAATTTTTGTTTACAGAAGGACATTCGTAATGTACAATTTCACATTTTATTAACTCAATATTCATTTTATTTTGTGTAAATAAAGTTTTAAAAAATGAATCACCCAAAAATTCACATTAATAGAAATTTACAACAGTTACTAAATTTAAGAATCGGAACTGAAATTGACATAACCGTAACCTAGCAACGAATGTGTTGTTGTTATGAAATCTTACCTGTGTTGCATATCATGCTCTACGATTTGAATATGGAATTTTTAATTTTAAACGTTAATAAAATTATAAATATGAGTTTAATTCCTTTTCTTTTCTTTTTTGTTTTTGGCTTCAAAAATAGCATAACAAAGCAGTCATATAAATCGGAAATACCACTAGCTCACACTTTTACACGCTTCGATTTAAAATATTCGCATTTTATATGTTTTATAACAGATTATTTGTATTAACTTATAAGCTTTTGAACCACTTGTATTAATAAAACAACGAATATAGATTTCTCTATGTCCATTTATGTGTATTTGTATGCAGTTTTCCGACATGTTTCAATTCTAGTGCTAAACCCATTTTTGACCTCTAAGAGCCGCTTCGAATGTTAAAAACTCTTGTTAAATATATTAGAATCTAAATAGATTATTGCAATTGGGCTCTATGCGAATTAGAACATGGTCAGACCTTATATTTGTCTTCATTTTATACCTCGCTGTCGCTCGGTATAAAATATTGACAAATATAAGGTCTATACCTCGCTGTCGCTCGGTATAAAATATTGACAAATATAAGGTCTGCCCATGTTCTAATTCGCATAGAGCCCGCTTGCAATAATCTATTTCTCAATTAAATCAACGCACTCGTCAAATCCGCAAGCTGATTCCGGACAGACTGTATATTGTCAATTTTGGTTATAATTGGTTATTAGTTCAATAAGTTTTGTAGGCACATGCCAACTGCTTGACCTAATCAGATAATGATTAATTGTTGATTGTCAATAAGCATCGGTAAGGTTAACAAACTTGATTGTCAATTAGCATCGGTAAACAAACATATTAGGTATGAGCTTTTATATAATGAACAACTGTGTATGAGCCTTTGATGTTCATAATCGAAAAAAAAACTTTTGAATCCTGAGATCTTGAAAAAAAAAACATTTAAGTTTTTAGAGCTGCTTTAAGAAAAGATGAAAACAAAATGTATTGCCCGAAAAGTTTAAAAAGAAAATTTGCAGAGACATATAAAATCATGCATCTGTGCTCTGGTTTAAAAAAAAAAAGAAGAAGAAAAAGAGAGAAAAATTTGACAATATTTAAATAAGCAACATTCATATTTTTTTTAATTATATAAATTACGTTATTGATAAATAAACAATACGTATATCAGCATCACTTTTATCTATACCCGTTATGTTCAAGATGTGGCGTCACGATTCTATGGACACAATATGGTTTTCTAAAGATTGCATGAGGTACATTTTTATTTTCTGTGGAATACACATATATACAGTATTTATAGATGGATAATTATTTTGCGTTTATTTAATACATTTACTTTTAAAAAAATAGACTATTAAGCAAACAAAACACCGTTTTCATAATAATAATACCTTTTGCATTCAAAGTCATGTGCAGAAGATTATATGATTACCTGTAATACGTGCACTGGTGTGTGCTGCACCTAGCACAAGTGAGCACAGGTGAGGTTAAGTCTTAATTGGTGGCATTAAACTACGATGGCCAAGATCGGACGGTACAAAAAAATGTTTTACACGAGAAAAAATTGTCTTAGCTCATGTATTGACTCTCAGAGGAAAACAACACTCGCTGTAGCGGAAGTGTTTATTTTTTTCCTCATAAAAATAGACAGGAACAAATTTTCAGCAAGTGTTTCTATTCCTCATGAAAAAATCGTAGGGACAATTTTACTTAAGGAGGTTCGCTCCTCATGTTTTGGAATTTCTATCAGATTTTCGGAATTCTCGGGTTTTATCCATTTAAAAGCATTATAATTTTTTGCACATTGACCCCCTTATTTTTTCCATAATTTCATTTTATATATCTTTATGAGCATTCTGTAACAATNTCATTGAATTCTATTTATTCTGTCATATTCATTCATGGTCAAACCTTGTTAATGTTAATCCTATGAAAAATCAGAGGAGTTCAGTTTCCCGCCAAATTTTCAATCGTTTAAATCTCAAAAACGAGATCATCAACCTATCAATTTTTTTCACCTAAATTACTTCTTTTTTAATTTTCTAATAAAAAATCATGTTTATTTGAAATCCTATTTATTTTGAAATGGAGTAGCGAACCCCCTTAAGCGATAACGTTTTTTGTCCCCGCAAAATTTCATGCGGACAAATTTTACTGCAAGGAAAGTGTTTTTGTTCCTCTACATATGAACAAGGACAAATTCTGTTTATGTAGAAGCATTTTTTGTACACTGTACAAAATGCGTATGTATACACGAAAACTGGTTGCAACTCAGCTGCCACCATCTTCAGTGTAAGGTTTCCTCGGTTGTTAAAGTGTTAAGATGTAATAATTCCGTATAAATAGGGTGTTAACGTAACACCTATATACTCAGGTGTAAGGTTTCCGTTTAAATAGGGTGTAAATGTGACACCTATATACTCAGGTGTAAGGTTTCCTTTTGAATAGAGTGTAAACGTAACACCTATATACTCGGGTGTAAGTTTACCTTTTGAATAGGGTGTAAACGTAACACCTATATACTAAGGTGTAAGGTTTCCGTGTGACGTCATGTGTGGTTAGGAGTGTAATGTTTCTGTTAACTAAACCGAATCATCCGTCGTTCACAAAGCTACTTTTATCATCCTATATTTATCTTTCGCTTTTCGGACTTTTATTTTTATTTTTTATATTGCTTTGTGACATAAAGCAATATAAAAATTAAAGAAATATATTAAAGTCAGATAAGTAAAAGATGAATATAGGAATATAAAAGTAGCACAATTCGGTCTAGTTTATAGAAATATTACGTCTCCTAAACACATGACGTCACAAGGAAACCCTACACCTGATAATGCGACGGATAATTCTGTCTATTTGCAAACCAGCGCAACCGTAATTTGCATTCATAAAAAGTTGGTCCGTTTCTGTCTTTGTGTAAAAACAAACCATTTCTCCTTTTGTTTCTATCGAAAAAAATAATGAAAGTGAAAAAAAAACTCTTTTATTGGAGGTAAATGAAAAAAATATTGGCAAATTAAACAGGGAATTTTATTTTCGCCTTGTATTTGCTAAATTGGGTAAATGGAAAGATATAACTTTTGCTTACCTTACAAGAATATAATATCAAATTTCAAATAATCCTTCCTATAAGTGCAGATACTCCCGACCTACCAAAGCAACATTCAGTTTTGCAATCAAATAACAAATGTCAAAACACGACAGTTGCCCAGAGAGGAGTGGAAATATAATAAATGCATTTACATATAGTACCCCATCCTTCCCGCATGTATGCCGCAATTCCCAAGATATTGTCAAATTCTATTCATTTTTTGAAATTTTCATGGCTGCAAGCCCTTCACCTTAAACACTGTAATGATTCAGATATGTTTACTTTATGATACACGAGATAGAGAAACTAAACACCAGATTTGGTGTTTCTGGGTCTACATTTAATTTTGCATTCTACTTAAAAATGGACTATTTCATGACTAATGAATTAACTTTTGTCACAAAGGAGAAAAAAATATAAATCTCTCATTCGATACATGTAAAAATTTATAAAGAAAAATGAAACAAAATTAAAAGACAAAAATAATTTTAAAAAGAGGAAAACAAACAAAAAACAACAAAACAAAACAAAAAAAAAAACCTTTCACAGGGTGGCGACGTTTGCACGTCATTGTCAGTATACTACATTTTCACTGGTGTTCAGTCACACCCAATGTGCATACACTGTGTATTCATAAAACACCGATAATAGGGTAATCTCAGATATAATATTTTGTAATTGTACATACTGGTGTATATTTGCACTAATCTGTGTAAAAACACCGAAATTAGAGCAATTTTACTCTTATTTTACACTCTGTCGTATTATTTGCATAAATCTATTTAAAAACACCGAAATTGGAGCAATTTTACACTAACTTCTATGCAATTTTACAATCTTGTATATTTGCCCAAAGCTATCTAAAACACCGATATTGATGCCATTTAACACAATTTTTATGTAATTTTACACTCTGGTGTATGTTTGCACAAATCTATCTAAAAACACCGAAATTGGAGCAATTTTATACAACTTTTATGTAATTTTACTCTTTGGTGTATACTAGTACAATGTATTTGCACAAATCCATTAAAAACACTGATATCGGAGCAATTATACACTAAATCTGGTATACACTTATTTTTCACAGTCATTTACTGTGTATTGTCCGCTATCAGCCATCGTAATAAACAAACCACAATTAACATCGTGACCAGGTGACTAAGGATTATGTTGTGAACAAAAATTTCAGTTGACAATGTCTTTCAAATAAAAAAAAAGACCTTCAAATTTTTAATTTCTAATAGAAAAAAGAACAAACCCGGAAACCTCTATGCTTGTTGACGCATTGAAGCGTTTTGGGTAAAGCAAAGACCAAGAGATAGCACAGCATGTCGTTATATATTTAGCTATTTAGTTTGTTTCTTTTGAAGTCAAGTATATTTGAGCATAATCACTAATTTGAATCGGTCAATAGTAAAAAAGGCAACGTATCATCAGTGTCGAGAAACGCCACGCTCCATGCAGTATAAAGACCCCTTCTATATTTCTCTAAAGAGAGCAGACGCACTGGGTGTCGTATGGAAGGCTAAATTTCCTGCCCATTTCTCCAATTTTCCAGTGGCAGTCAAAAGTCGTTGCCCAGGTTGTCCCTTCCACCTTTATTTCTTTCTTCTGATACTTTCAATTTTTTGAGTTGATTAACTTGTTCTCGTCCTGATATAGCTGAAATATTGCTCATTGGACTTTAAACTCTAACTAATCAATCAATCAATCATCAGGGATTTATTGTGAGTTCAGTATCCAAAGTTGTAATATTGTCGGAATAAATTAACTAAATTTGTACACTATCGGAATCTATAAATGGGGAATTTTATAATGTCTTGCTGATTATTGTAAATATGTAAGTCCATCCTAAACTTAGTTCTCAAAAATCAATGTAATTCGTATTTTACCAACTCGGCAATCTATGTATCCGAAGGGGGCGTTGGGGGGGGGAGAGGCGTAAGCCCCTCCTTTCACCACAATACAAAAATTGTTGATTGAATTCTTTATCTGTCATTTTAACACATCTTTATGAATTGTAATTGAAAATGTAATATTTAGATTTTAATGAAAAAAATGCTTTGAATATGAAAAAGAAAGGAAGTGGGGTAAATGTCAAGGAGACAACATCCCATATCCAGGTTAAAACGACCCAAAACAAAGCATCTAGGGGGTCCCCGTACGGTCTTGAACACAGTCACAATATATCTATTGATGAGTGCCCTGCTGTTGTTTAAGTGTTGCGATTGTCTTCTGTTAGTCTTCTTGTTTGGCAACGGATGACAGCAATTATAGAAACACTAAGTCTTAACCAGTCAATTTTATGTTTAATGACGACACTTCATCCATTGTTGCAAAATGATGGATGTAGCGTTGTTCATCATCTAGCAATGAATTCATCTCAAACCCGTACTAGGGGCCATCTTAAACGTACTATGGGGTATGAGCAAAGGCCTCAAGGTGACTTCAAGATGAAGAGCAACAATTAAAGCGTTGTTCCATTGGTTTCTTTATCGTGTATTTGTAGACACTTGGTCTCATGTGTACTTACTCCATATCCTCTCATTGCATATAGCATTTTCATTGATGTCATATTACTTCACACTTAAAAATTTCAGATTTTTTCCTTTGGCCAAAAAGTGACTTTATCATAAAATTGACCATGGACATATTCAATCTCAGCTTAAAGTCACAATTATCGAAAACTTAAATAAATCATTAAATACTGTAATTATATGCTGAAAACAATTCGCTTTGACCTAAGAACGTGATGTGCGCAACCAATCCCCCATTGTTCAAAACCTAATTGTTACTTAAGGATGTATTCTTGTCATGTTGAAATCTCGATTGGAAATATATATTGTATGTACTAAAGCAATGAATTTACAAAATTTATGTCTATCTTTAAATTGTGTCAAAAATCATTCATTTCTATCTAATACCGGTAGTTTCAGAGTAATCTCAAACTGAAGATTTATGCCCTAATTGGCTGTTCGATTCATGTCAAATTTTCACAAAATAGGGGTTGGGTTAGAAAAAAGCCCTTTTTAGCCCAAACTAATTGCACTTCAGATTTAAAGAAAGTGTTATATATTTTTGCAATAAAAAATTACAAAACAAATGAAGTTTAAACCATTAGCTGTTTAAAAAAATAAGAAATCTACATTTTTAGGGAAATATGGAAATACTGAAATTGCCCCTAAAAAGCATGAAAATGGGACAAAACTCTTTTACATCAACACCAACATATGATTTTCTGGGGTTGAATATGTTCATTCTTTCTATATTACAGCTTTTCAGAAAGTATGAGAAAAAGTTTAATACTCTAAGCTAGATTTTGTTCATGAAAATAGTCAAACAATGGGAAAAAATGAATAAAAGTGCTGAAATTGATCACTTTCAAACATCTGTAGGAAAATAATTTGCACAGAAACCTATGAATTTTTCTTTATATATTGAATTTATAGTGTAAAAACAATGCAAAAATCAAGGTTTGAAAAAAAGTTTAATACTTTAAAATTTTAAGATAAAAACTTATTTTGCTTGCTTTTGAAAAATGATGAGAATTTATTGCTCCTTTGATTTACTTCAAACTAGAACCTTTACTTTTACTATTAAAGAATTGAATAGTTATTACCTTCTCTGACCATTCTTCACAAAAGCTAGTTCCGGTATCTGGGCCTGAGTTTTGAGCTTCCCTGAATGAAAATATCACAGATAGTCCTCGGATCGAGATTGTCTGCAAAGCCTGTCGCACAATGGGTGCAATGCATTGAACGTTTGGTCTTAACTCAGATGGGACACAGTTTATGTTTCTGTAAACTTTTAAGACCCTCCTTGCAAATGTAAACACGGGGTTGTTGAAAACTTGACAAAAAGTATCGGCTGTTTCTATCAATTTTGAAGCACAAAACCTCCACTCGACTCCATCTGGTATTATCACTCTATAATTAGCATTCAAAGAAGTAAAATTAAATTTTTGAAAAATGTTTAATTTGGTGAAGTTTTCAAAGTTTTCCGAATCAGATTTCATGTTCAAGTTATAAAACTGCACGTCGAAGGGAACAAAATCGGCGACATTGTTACAGATAGCACAGTATTTGTTTTTATATATCAATTTGTTATTGTGTACAACGCTGGGTCCATGGTCAAATAGGTTTCCATGTAAACATTTGTTCCTTACAGTTTTATCAGTATACCCATCAAGACAAACCGAGACTGCAAAAAATCCTTTAAAGTTTTGTGGATCATTCAAAATACTCTGACATGTATAACGTGATGTTCTTAAAGAATATTTTGCTCTTTGGTAACCAAGGCAACAGTCGTTATACTCCTCACAGGCTTTGTCACACTGGCAGTACCAAGGATCCGCCTTCACCGAGAGATCACAAGTTCCAAATCTATTACAAGATGGATCTAAAATAGGCATATCGGTTGTATTTTCAATATACGTGGTGTTTTCGACCACAGGGCCGCTGAACGTCGTGGTTGAGACCAGTTCCTGTCCCGTAATGTCCTGCTGTAAGTCTGCATTTACAAACTTTTTTATCACAGGAAATGTAAGGTAAAAGCCCACCACTATAGCGACAACGGAAGACTTGACCATTTCTATTTTGAAGTGATTTTAAAAGAATGTCACTTTTTTTATTTATACATATGTCACATTGTATTGCATGTGTTATTGAATTGACCAATGAACGAAATAGGAAAAAATCAAATAACAACAAACATATTAACACATCTCCCATTTATAGAATATTTTTGTCACATCGCATAATCCTTGATATATTAGTTTCGACAAAATTATCAGCAGATGAAACGTTCTTTCTTTTGAGATTTGTAAACAGTCGGTTTTTTTTTAACTTTTGGTGCCTGTTTCTGAAATTATCATTTTTTGACCGGACAGGACAAAATACTATTATAAGTTAAAATTACATAATGATATTTTACTACTGAGAGGAATGAGAATTTATCAGATAAATGTGGCTAGTAGATACATTTCACGAAAAGCTGAGATATTGTTATTGTTTTTACGACATTTTCTCATACAACGGTTTCATTATTATAGTACTTACTCATATACTGGAATCCTTATCACGACTATTTCACACTGGTTCCCTTATCACGATATTTTTTTTATTCACTTCAGTTTCATTATCACGACACGGGTGTCCTTATCTATATTTTTGTCTGGTTAAATTATCACGACGTTTTTACATTTTTACTCGAGCTGATTTCATCATCACGATATACAGTCTCATACTGGTAACACTAGTTCCGTAGTCCATGGGCTGGAAACACTTTCCGTGCACCCCCTTCCAAACGAGACCGGTTTTTTCAGTCCTTCTATGTCCCCTCTTCAAAATAAAACATGTTAACACGAACATAACCTGCAAGTATAGACAGTAAAGGGACACTTTTATAGTACACCCGAAAAATTATTGTATTTTCGTTTTAACATAAGTTTCATCATTTATGCTCCATATTTTTTTTACAGATAAGTAATATGTACTGAAATTTGGTATCAAATTAAAGCTAATTTAAAATGCTTTACAATGGATACGAGTTCGGGTACTTTACGCCAATTTTATGATCTGGGGATACAAAAAAATCTTCCCCTTCTCCTGCAAAAAAATGCGAAAATGTATATTTTAGGCTGACAATTCCTTTCAGATAAACAACCCTCGTCATTTGATCTAGTTTTTATGCCTAACTTATCAGTTGTGATACAATGTTGGAAAATAAATTTATTAAAATCCATAAAATTTTGATTTTCGGTATAAAATTTTTCAAAAATGGATTTTTTTCGGAATTTTAGATTTTTCACAATTTCGACTTTTTGACCTAAGGGTCGTAAAAATCTGAATATATATTTAATAATTGTCGATGCAATAATAATTTATGATATGTTAGCAATAAATTATACGCAAAAATTTTAGTTTCATATATATTATAGGTTCATAAATGTCAAAATTAGCACCCCCTAAAAATTAAGAGAGAATTTGAAATATTCAGGCTCTAAATGATAAAAAGATAATATTTAATGGGAATTCTAGCGTGTATTTCACTAAAACTGACATGCAGAGATCATTTAAGGTGTCTCAGTGGTATTATTCCGCCATTTTTGTCTAATATTTGTTCATTTAGGTTTTATTCATTAAGAAATTTAACAAAATAGGCATTTAAAATGTAAAGAAAGTTCCAAAGCATCTACAATTCTTATTCCTTATCACTTTTACAGCATTATCATTTCAAAAACATGAACTAAAACACAGGAGCTAAAATTTGTTGCTGGATTTACAGAACACAGAAATAATGCAAGGGAGATAATTTGATAAAAGAGTTTAACATAGATATCACTAGAGAAATTAACATTTCGTAATTTCTCTTTCTTATTTCAACGTTGACCCCTAATTTTTATCTTGTATATGTAAACTATATAATGATTTCAAAAAAAAGCAAAGTATGAACAAAATCTGTAAAAGAGTTTTCAAGCTATCCTCTCATATAATCGTTTTCCCTATCATTTCTATGTAAAATCCTGAAATTTTCAATTTCCGTTTTTGTGCTTAAATGCATGGTGACCCCCAAATTTTATTTTATATTTTAAACAATAGTACAAATATGTTTGTACACAGAAAATTTCACAAAATTTTATAATTGGAAACTAATACCCTGCAGACACCTTAAGTAGATTAAAACTTTTCAAAATGTCTCTTTTAGACTCTTCTGTCCGAAATTGTATGAAAAATGGGAATTTTCCGTTTTTCAGAATTTCTGCTGTTTTGACTTTGAGATGCAAATACTTCATGAAATTGATATATAACTTAAAAATGTTGATTAAATATCGTTTCATCATATCTAAGCAATTAGAAAGTATGCTTTTAAGCCTTTTAAACTAACTACAGTCTCATAAATTACAAATATATTACCCCTTACCACACGTATTCAACACAATTTATTTCATTTTATTCAGCTTGAAAAGCTTTTAACATTGTATAAAGGTCCAATGACATATCATTTTCAAACACCAAAACACACAGAGCCTCCCATATATCAAAAATAAGATCATGCACCCGGTTTATGGGCAGTTATTCAGCGATTTAACTTTGAATTTCGGAAAATTCTGAAATATTGAAAATTCACATTTTTCACGATAATCGTCCAAAATATTCAATTTTACCAATATTTTGGTGTCAAAATTACATATTATGATGTATCAAATACATCTTTTGCAAAGAAAGTAAAACATTAGTATGCTTTGTTCATTTATATGTATAGATAAACACTCCTTATTTTTCTAAACAATGTTTTTAAATAACATATGCGTCGTTTAAGATAATAAATTGGCATATCTGCAGATAAATCCTCCATATTTGCCACATATAACGATTTAAAAGTGAATTTCGTAAAAATCCGAAATGCTAAAAAAATTCCATTTTTCATCAATTTTGGACAAAATATTGAGTTTAAGCTGACAACTGCAACTTTGTTATATGCAACGCAGTATTTGCGTGTGGTGAATAAAAGGATATGGAGTAAATGCACATGAGACAAAGTCTCTACAAATATATAGTAAAAAACAAGCAAAGGAACAACGCTTTTATTGTTGTTCTTCATCTTGAAGTCACCTTGGTGGTTATTTTTATCCCAACATAGACAAAAAAATGACAATTTTGGGTGAAATGTGTTGGGGTAGGGGTAAGATTTTTGGTATTTAGAGTCAAATTCAACACCCCTTGTTTTTCTAAACAATGTTTTAAGACATCTAATGTATCGCTTAGAACAATTAATTGGCATATCTGCAGATATTTTGATACATATTGAGATTTAACAGTTAACTATGGACAAACCTGAAATGCCGAAAATTTCCCATTTTTCATCAATTTGGGGAGAAATATTGAGTTTTAGTTGACCAATGGGTGTTAAAATACTAAATCATGATGTAATTCATGCAACATTGTCATATACAACACACATTTTGCATGTTCTGGTTATTTTCGAACATAGACCAAATAACACCAATTTCAGGGAAAATTTGTTGGGGTAGGGGTAAAATTTTCGGTATTTAGAGTTGCATATAACACTCCTTGTTTTTTCTAAACTATGTTTTCAGACAACTACTGTATTGCTTAGAACAATTAATTGGCATATCTGCAGATATATGTAAGACTCAAATCTATGTCCTGTCGCAAATCTGTGTCCTTTCGCTTATCTGTGTCCAATATTCACGTCACAATACACAAGTTCTAAAAATATATGCCATGACGTCACCATACGCGAATCTGTGTCCGTTTGGAAAACCTCAAATCTATGTCCTTTTCAAAATGTCTTCGCGATTGTATTTTTCAAATATAAAATTTAAAGAAACTTTTTTAGCGTTTTGTTAATTTTCTGTTCTACGGTACCATGTTTTTTGTTCAATTTGGGAAATTATTTTCCCGTGAACGTTCTGGAATCCATACAAATGCAATGAAAAAAAACACATCACATTTATCAAGAGAATTGGTTTACTGAAAACTCGAATTACATTGTACCTTTTTCACGTTATTCATAAAAAACTCAAACTATCAGTGAATATCAAAGGATATGAGTAACATATAAAATATTCAAATAAATTTATATGCATAAACTCTAACTCAAAAACTATGCGTATTATTAAACTATAGGAAACATAAAAACTTTATAAAAAGAATAAATGTAATTTAAATAATCTAACACATTCTAATGGTTAGCACATGTGTCTACGAATCTAGTGGTTGCCAGCTCGAATCAAGTTGCTACCTGTTTTTGGACTCTTTGGTGTTTCCTGCTCCCATCTGTCCTCATGAAAGTGCCGTAAATTTATTATATATATGATGGTAAAAAAATCTAGGTAATTTCATTCGAAAGTGGGATGATAAATCACTGTATTTTCACGGCATTTTACAATTTGAAATTTCTTTGGAAATTGAAGAAAATCCAGTGAAATTAGCCCATAAATCGCAATATTTTTACGAAGTTTTCATTGGTTAATCATATAGAGTGCATTCCTGTAATATTTCTGTAGACATATATAATCCTTCGGTTTTAAAATTAGTTTTATCTAACATTGAAAAACAGTTCTGTTGCAATACAGAAAATAACATAGAATTATGCAATAGAAAACTCTAAACTCTTTGCCCTTTAATAGTAAATTCTGGATATACTTTACGTCGATATGCTTCAAAGGCTGACGAAAGATGACGTGCATATGTTTTTGAATAGGACACAGATTTCCGGAGTGAAAGGACACAGATTAGCTGGGGAAAAGGACAGTCATAGATTTGTGATGTCTGTGACGTCAGTTTTGGACACAGATTAGCGGAAGGACACAGATTTGCGACAGGACACAGATTTGAGTCTTACATATATTCTATAGATTTGATATATATTACGATTTAACGGTGAACTATGGACAAATCTGAAATGTTGAAAATTCCCATTTTGCATCAATTTGGGAGAAATATTGAGTTGTAGTGGACCAAATTATGATGCAGTTCATGCAACATTGTCATATACAACACACATTTTGCATGTTCTGGTTATTTTTATGCGAACATAGTCCAAAAATCACCAATTTCAGGGAAAATTTGTTGGGGTAGGGGTAAGATTTTCTGTAATCAGATTTACATTTAACACTCCATGTTTTTCTTAGTAATGTTTCAAGACACCAAATGTGTCGCTTGGTACAATTAATTGGCATAGTTGCAGAAATTTCCTCCAGATTTGGCATATATAACGATATAGCAGTGGACTTCGGACAATTCTCGGTGTTTAGAGTCACATATAACACTCCTTGTTTTTCTAAACAATGTTTAAAGCCAATTTATGTATTGCTTAGGACTATAAAATGGCATACCTTCAGATATATTTTACACATTTGACATATATTGCGATTTAACGATGAAATACGGACAAATCTGAAATGTTGAAAATTCCCATTTTTCATCAATTTTGGGAGAAATATTGAGTTTTAGTCGACCAATGGCTGTTGAAGTACCACATTCTGATGTAATTCATGCATTTTTGTCATATACAACACATGTTTTGCGTGTTCTGGTTATTTTTATGTGAACATAGACAAAAAATTGACAATTTCAGGGAAAATTTGTTGGAGTAGGGGTAAGATTTTCTGTAATCAGAGTCACATTTAACACTCCTTGTTTTTCTTAGCAATGTTTTAAGTCGCCAAATGTGTCGTTTGGTACAATTAATTGGCATAGTTGCAGAAATATCCCCCAGATTTGGCATATATAACGATATAGCAGTGGACTTCGGACAATTCTGAAATGTTGAAAATTCCCATTTTTCACCAATTTCGGGCAAAATATTGAGTTTAAGTGAACAAATGGCTGTTAAGATATAAAATCATAACATAATTTATGCAACATCGTCCTATACAACACACATTTTGCGTCTTCTGGTTATTTTTAAGCGAAAAAAAGACAAAAAAAATTGACAATTTTAGAGTAAATTTGTTGGGATAGGGGTAAATGATATGGAGTAAATGCACATGAGACAAAGTCTCTACAAATACATGGTAAAAAACAAGCAAAGGAACAACGCTTTTATTGTTGTTCTTCATCTTGAAGTCACCATGAGGCCTTCAACAATGAGCTTTGCTCATACCTCATAGTAAGTTCAAGACGGCCCCTAAGTTTTATTGATATATGATGTATATATTACCTAAAAACGGCCATTATTTGTAATGGTTGTAAAGCTAATATAAAAAGCTTTCATTTGATACCTATTTTAAATGATATTTGTTTACTAAAAAATAATATTAGGCAAAAGAAAGACAAAACTTATTCAAAAACAAAATTATTCAAAGGTCCCTGTATTTGGTATATTTGAAAATAAAATTTTGGTTATTTAAAATATGTTAACAATGTCTGAACCTGTTTTATATTGAAGAAAATAGATTGAAAAGCTAAAAACAATTTTCAGAATTTCATTGGGGTAGGGGTACGTTTAATTGCGCTATGGAACGTATTGAGCATAAAAATTGTAAAAGCGTGGATTCTTTGTAAAGCTAATACCATAAGCAATCATTTGATACCTCGTTTTTATTACTTGAAGGCATTTTGTCAACATTTTGAAGCAACTGAAAGAAAAACTTGAACGAAAAACGAAATTTTCCAAAATTTCGGTAGGTGGGTCTAAAAATGGGCCAAATTCCACAAGTGAAGAGGGGATGTTTGCGGACCTAAAAAAATGGATGGGTTTCGGAAGTGGGGGGTGCACGGGGGGTTATTCCAGCCCATGGACTATCGTAATTGCAATATTTTTCGCTCAGTGGTTTGTTATCATGTCTCTTACAATGGTTTCGTTATCAAGACATTTTTACTCACATCGATTTCTTTAACACCTTTCCTATTCTTTGTTCCATAATTTCTACTTATCTTATTCATGTAAGTTTGGGTAGAAATTGATCAGTGATTATGATAGATTTGAAAGAAACTTGCACCAAGTTGATCATAAATCAGTTTAAAGCTTTTATAGACTTTGTCTCATGTGCATTTACTTAAATCCTTCCATTGTTTATGTAAAGCTTGAATAATAGATTATTGCAAGCGTCCTCTATGCGAATTAGAACATGGGCAGACCTTATATTTGTTAAGATTTTATAACGAGCGATAGCGAGGTATAAAATGAAGACAAATACAAGGTCTGACCATGTTCTAATTCGCATAGAGCCCAATTGCAATAATCTATTTCGATTCTAATATATTTAACAAGAGTTTTGAACTTCCGAAGCGGCTCTTAGAGAGCAATATTGGGTTTGGTACTAGAATTGAAATATGTCGGAAAACTGCATACACACACACATAAATGAACATAGAGAAATCTATATTAGTTGTTTTATTAATACAAGTGGCTTATAAACTTATAAATAAATTCAAATAATCTGTTATAAAACATAAAAAATACGGGTATTTTAAGATCGAGGCGGGTATAAGTGTGAGCTGATTGTATTTCTGATTTATATGACTGCTTAATTATGTCATTTTTGAAGCCGAAAAAGAAAAGAAAAGAAATAAATCTCATATTTATAATTGTATTGACGTTAAAAATTAAAACTTGTATATTTAAATCGTAGAGTATGATATGCAACATAGAAACAACAGATTCGTTGCTAGGTTACGCTTATGTCAATTTCAGTTCCGAGTCTTAAATTTAGTAACTGTTGTAAATTTCTATTATTGTCATTATTTGATGTGGAATTTTGGGTGATTCATTATTTAAAAATTTCTTTACACAAAATAAAATGAATATTGAGTGAATAAAATGAAATTGTACATAACGAATGTCCTTTTGTAAAAAATATACGCATTTTCTAAAAATATTGTTGGAATTAGAACATAGCTTTGTTTCCAAAGCGAAAGAAGAGAGTTATATTAGAATATAGGATTAAACATCGTTTCAAAGGAATTATTGGAGTATAAACGGAACCAAGTCACTCACAAACAAATAAAAGTCCGAAGGACTTTTATGATATGTTTGTGAGTGACTTGGTCCCGTTTATACTCCAATAAATTCCTTTCAAACGGTGTTTAATCCTTATAATTCTTTGTATCTGATGATAAGTAATTGAATTCTTACTTTATTATGCCAATCACACGTGTTTGTTCTATTTGATTCACTCGGCGTATGAATTTATAAGGGGAACTTAAATGTAATTCGGCCAACGTCGTTTATCGAAAAATGAACGACTTCAGAATTTGCTACCGGAAGTAAATTCAACCAATCATATCAGCGTATTTCCTATTATGCAAATCATTTAAGAACTATTTAAAACTAGGGGTTATTGAAAACCACAGCTTTCCCGCACTCCCTGTTTGACACTGAAAACAGTTCTTATATACACTGGGTGTAATTTTTCTCAATATCTTTTTAAATCAAACTATTGATAGTCGTTATATTTACATAAAGAAATCAAGGGTATACAGTTGTTAGGCAGAATTCCAAAAAATAACTCTTTGAGTTGTTCAGGAAATATACCAAAATTGGAATCTTTTTTGCAGTCCTATTGGTGAAAATGTTAGCTCCAATCGAAATAAATTCTTGAAGTTAGGTTGCTTGGTAGAATTTTTTTAAAATAAGCATTTTTTAGACTTTAAGAAAATTGATAAAAATTGGAATCAAATACTTTTGAAATCAGAAATCCAATTAGTAAATAGTTTTGTCCTAAACGAAAAACAACTATTGAACAATGGTTTCTGGGTAAAATTCTAAAAATTAAGTGGTCTTTGAGACTTTCAGGAAATTGACCAATATTGGAATCCAATATTTTTGAAATCCAATTAGTGAAAATGTTTGTCCTAATCGAAACAAATTATAAAAGTATGGTTGCTAGGTGGAATTCAAAAAATTAAGTGATCTTTGAGACTTTCAGGAAAGGAATAGGGGCGGTAAGGGCCTTATTTGGCCTGAAAAATAAATTTGGTTGAATTCATCGAATTTTCTCATTGGAAAATTCTATGGGTATGGCTTTTCAGTAAACAGTAACATTTCTCAAATATTGATGCATGATTATTGAGTTTTTGAGGGTAGAAGAAGGCACAAATTGAAGTTTTTGTAGAAAATGCTTATTTGACCAATTTTGATTACTTTTTCTGTGTAGGAAATATTTGTATGAGAGGTTCAATTCATTTGTACAAATATGTTGGTAAATTATCTAATTGGTTCTTGAATGTGCTCGATATTTCCGGTTAGGAAAACTGTTCGGAAATCTGCCAAATTCGGTACATTTCTATGAAAAATGCTCAAAAGTAGCCACTTCATGACGTCAGAACTATTCATATTGTGATGTCATTGATTCTAACTTTTGCATTTTTTCAATATATGGGATCTAAGCTTTGAAACGAACATGGAAGAAAATATTGTGGTGCAACTTAAAAATTTGCTGACATCATGGGCCAAATCATACCCTTATCGCACCTTGTCCTTTACCGAAATTACATTTTTGAAATCCAGTTGCTGAAAATGTTCGTCCTAATCTAAATAAATTCTAGACGTATGATTAATATTCAGGATATTTACCAAAATTGGAAAGGCATTTTAGAATTCTAATTGT
>MJUU01013619.1:221651-244575 GCA_002080025.1 Modiolus philippinarum | reverse complement strand
TTTTATGTCCATTTATCATATCTGGTGTTTAATAAGTATATCTCTGTCTTAATTATGAACTGTATTCACTAGATCATCATAAAACATTTAAAAATAGTTAGAAAGAGTAGATATATCAATTAACACTAGATGGCAGCACATTCGAAGTGGGAAAAACTAAAAATTTGTGGCCAAAGGAACATAACTCGAGTCAAAATCAAAAGACCACGCGCAAAAACTACAAAAATTTACATTTTTAACAGTAAAGCCAAAAAATTTCATAAGTCCAATTGTAATGAAATTTGCACTGCAGATATGTGAAGTATCAATCTTCCATATGATAGATTGGTTTTAGTGGGTTCCCAAGTTAACATACTGAAAATGCGGTTTTATTGAAAATTACCATCATATGAAATTTTTAAAAATCCGGCATTTTTTATATCCAAATATAAAATGAACAAACATATTTTACATATATCAAGCATTTTATTACATTATTTCACAATAAAATATCAGTTCAAACAAAAGGTCACAGAATTTTGTCCGGAGAGTTATCTAACCTGATTCTTTACTGATATGCCTAGAAAGAGGTTGCAATTATACTTCTTAATTTTAAATGTTTCTTCTTTTGAATTGAAAAACCTTAATGTTACATTTTTAATGAAAAAGGTATTATAGTATAACTAATTGACCGTCGTGAATATCAATAAAAATGTCACGAGTGCCGAACAACGCAGAAGGATTTAACGAGTTGCAGAACTTGTTCTGCAACGAGTTAAATCCACTGCGTTGATCGACACGAGTGACATTTTTATTGATATTCATGACGGCCGATTAGTTATACTTTTTATTATATAGATTTTCTACTCAAAAACGGAGATTTTAGATGCGGATTATTTTTTTCATGTCAATACGCCAGTTGTTTACTTGACGACGACATTGAAGAGACATTGTGACGTCGCTTCATTAAGACGTCATCCAGTGACTAGAAATCCTTTATTTTCACCGGTGACAATATGACATTTATTTAACTAAGAAAACTCGATAAATCACCGCGATCTATATAATAATATGGGTTATACAATTTGCTTCTGTTTTAGTTTCTGCAGATGGACTTTTCGGCAACTGGTGTTCTTTCAGTGCATAACAAATCAAAACATTTGAAAGATGATCAAGTTAAATACATGTATGTGCAAAACTAATAGAAAACAAATTATCTATACAATCAAAATGAAACCCAAATCAGCTAAAGACAGAGATATTCACTTTATTTTTATGCTAAATTAAAAAAAATAAATTGATTTTGTAAGTTTCCAAATCAATTCAGCTTTTGGTCGGCACAAAAATACTGAATATTGGTTTAGTGAATACCATATACAAGATTTTTGGTCCTTTGGACTGAAAATAAAACTTAGAACATTTCAGATAATAGTGTTGTAAGTCTTTCATGTGACACTTAGAACTCACGGCCTCAAATTCCTGTCCTGATTACATGTCTCCTGAAAAGGGATGAGAAATATAGAATCCACACCCGCATCTGGTTAGAAACCGCGACATTTCTATACAGATAGTTAATTTTTCAAATTTTTAAACTCGAGACTTGCCGAGCGTTTAAGATATTTGAAAATTTAACTAACAAGAGTGTAGAAATAAGGTTTCGCACGAGATACGATTTAGTTATTTCTCTAATGATTTCGAAGAGATTTTAGACAAAAACATGACCCCCTTCGTTTTCTGATGATCCGAAATAAATGTGTTCATTGAGCGTGACGTCATCAGGCATGGTCGCCTTTTTCATGACGTTATAATAGTAAAGTCGGAAAACCTCGTAATTGAATTTCACCCAATAACTTGCTGAGAACAATATTTTCTCTAGAGAGGAGAAATATAGTTTCTTCTTCAGATAGAAGTGAGTTAAAAATATTTCTTTCCACGAGATAGTAAAATTTTGACTTTGAACATGCGAGCTTTAGCGAACATGTTAAAGTCGAAATTTTACTATCGAGAGGGAAGAAATATTTTTAACCCTCGAACTAGCTGAATGAGAATTTCTTTCTCCGATAAAATGTGTGTAAAACGCAAAAAAAAAAAAAAAAAAAAAAAATCTAAAATGGCGGGAAGTCTCTTGTAGGAATTTAATCAACCTCAGTAGGTTTTAAAAAGTCGCGTGCACATTTAACCAACTGCTGAGAATGGGAAAAATGTATTTCTCTAATTTTTAAGCTGTTCTTGTCTGCAAAACAGCTGTACATGTCCCTCAGCTTCACTAATATGTTGATGCTTATTGGTCAGGCATTCATGGTTTTAACATCTAGCATTTATTTTTATCCGTCTTTCCTTCTTTCCTGTCCAGATTTTCTGTATTCTGTCGATTTTTTTTCCATTTTTCCAAGCTTTACCTAAATCATGCACGAATTTCAATTTTTCCCCCGTCACTGCCTCTCTGGATGTGTCTATGATTTCATGTCTTTTTTTTTCGGTGCTGCCATAAGACAAATCCCGAAAATTGACTATCTGACGGATGGAAAATCGGAGCAATGGACATTTGAACCAATGGACCTTCGGAAAACGGATTAAGATAAGACTTGTTCTTGTTTCCGAATCCCTTTAATTGATTTATTATTGAAATTGTTCTAGTTAATATTGTATAATGCATTTTATTAATCAATTAATAAAATATGTTTACAACAATGGACCTTCGGACTATTACACAGTCCCCAGTTGCCGTTACATTTGAGTGGTTAAAATAGCCGACTGAAGTAATTAAGTAAAAAGTTATGTAATGACGTAGAAATGTTATGGAATTCTCCGTGGGAACCATCTCTTAATCTGCAGCTCAGATTCTATATCGTCAGACAACACCTTAAAAGAACGTCTGCCTTGAGGGAGTCCATGCTATGCATATTCCACCAATGGTATAAAAGAGTAAGATTACTTGATCTGCCCAAGTTGTTGACAAGTCCCGACACAACGACAGTAGAATATCGAAGGAACAAAGGAGTGATATTTACAAAAGTCCAAAGACAGGCAAAAACGAAACACAGAAAACAATGACGGTAGACAGCTACAAAGCACTGAATAAAAACACAACATTCAAAACCAAGGCACTCACAGTGTGAACTCTAATGAAACTGAGAGTGACATCAGGTGCTGCCGAAATTAAGCACACATGTAAGTTCTGCAGTAAAGACCCCGTTTTAAACCGACATATCAGAATTAAACATCCTTATGAACCTTGCCTTCTACTTACAATGTACCTAAAATAGTAGGAGCAGAGAGTATATTTAGTACTGTCCCAAAGGGGAAGACCTATCTCCATGAGCAGTAACAATATAGTAATATGAGCACGCGAGAATTATCTTGACCGACTCCAGAGTCAGTCATGAGTCATGTGAGCATAATTGTGAATCATGTGAGCACGGCCGAGAAAGGCTCATGGTGATATTAAAAATGTTAAGGGTCATGTGAGCGTATATAAGATAGAAAAATATAAGGTTAGGGTTTAAGACGATCGCTTTGAACACATTAATTTTTACTTTCTCATTAGTTCAACGAATCTCAAGAGGCGAGAACCTATGAATGTACCGAAGTCCGTTCAAGAAATCTTTATACTGTTTTTCAGCAGTACGGCTTAACTGTAATTTTACAAGCCTAAACCTGAAAACAGAGATTAGGGTTGTCCATAGAAATGTCACTATAGAGAAGCAAATAAATACATTTAGGATTAACATTTTTGTCACGTAACGCTAAACATACACTGTCTTGTTAGAATTCATCTGAGGATGAGAAATCAAATATTGGAATTTGTTTGAACTACATTTATTAAAACTAAAATATCGAAAGTTATTTTTTTCTGATACATTTAAACTTCTTAGCTTAATGTCTAAAATTACGCATGATAACCAATCGTATTTCATTTTGAAATATCTGAAAATAAAATGTTCAATATGTCTCGTAATGTTTGTTTCTCCGCTTCACAGAGGACACTTCTTCTTGTCTTGAATAAATAGTTTAAACTATGGGAAGAAAATTGCTTGCATGAATTTTATAACTTAATATCCAAAGCCAGGGGGATAAACCGGTTAACTGAGAATTGTGGTTCGTGAACGGATGTTAATCGAAGTATTTAGTTCATGAATGGTTCTGTTACTAGTTCGTGAACGCTGATTCCTTCGAAACCAAAGAGTTTAAGTCACAAAATTTAATATTTTAACAACCAAAATTCAGTCAATTAAACAAATTGCTTCTTAGTTCCATAAATAATTAAGCTGTAAATCATATTCTTCAAACCACGTGTCTTGAGAATTACTGTAGTTGATGTAATTTGGTCTGAAACATCATCTAACTGGAAGATTTTATGCAATGAAATTGCATTCTAACCACATTTTAACAGTTTTTCAGTAAAATTCGCAGCACTATGAGTGAAACAGAGTTGTATATTAAAGAAATATTTATTTTGTATCGTATTCAGTTCTCAAAATAAAGTCCAAAAGCATATTCATGAAAAAGATCACAGACTATTGTAAAACGAAGTTCGTGAACGATCATGTTAACAAAAAAAAATAGTTCATGAACGATTTACTTAACATTATGACGAAAGAATAAGAAATACAAACAAAAACAACAAATGCCTTGAATGGGACCTGGCTGGGATCCCAAACTACAACCTATTTATTTCTGTACAATGTTCCACACGAAAAAAGGTCACCCAGAGCACCAATTGATGAATAGAATTTGACAGTTCTGGAACAGCCGCGCACCCCATGTTAAAGTAACGGGGATTTTAAACTCCATAGGGTGCTATGGGGTGCTATCGATCGTAGTCGGGATTTCCCAGTGTGCTATATGTAGNAATGTGCAAAGCGTAAATTAGCTGCACTATATACCTACGTACCTTATGTTTGAATACAAGTCAGAGCTGTTTAGGTTTATTTTTTCAAAAATACAGACAATTTGCATTCAAAATGTAAATTTTAGGTAGGACATACTCTCAATTTACCATTTCCCCATCTATTGTGCATTCTGTTATACATTAGATAAACAGTTCAAAGAATGATGACACTGGCAGATACAGGCTCCAAAAAGGGAGTTCATATGGAGTTTCAGTCGATTTTTTGGCAATTTTTGCCTAAATGCTGCAATATTGTTTTACCTGGCAAAGGGAGAACCCAATCCTCCTCCAGGATGCGTGTACAAAATAAAAACAAAAACAAAAAAAAATTCAGTTAAAACATGCCAATTGCGACGGTAACATGAATTGTGAGAAAAAATACAGGTCTGGAGTTTGATTTCATTTCCAATATAGTTTGTGCTTTTACTTATTGTTTTTGGGGTAGACGGATGTATTTGTAATTTAACAATTAATCAGTGTGAAACATTGTTTGGGTATCAGACCGATTGATTAATGATGCAGTATTTGTATTGCATGTACATCGTTCACGAGCATATCGTTCACGAACAAAATCTAATAACATGATCGTTCACGAACCAAAAAATATAAAAACATTGTATTTTTCACTTTTTGTTTAAATTTTGGTTAAACAAAGTACTAAATTTTGTCAGTAGTATTGTTTTTATACTGTCTATTCAATATTTATCTAAAAGAAGTTTGTTTATAGCAAGAAATTGAAGATAATTGCACCCACGTGACACATTTTTGTTGTAGCATCCTGTTTTTTTTACAAATTTGTAGAAAAGGTAAACATTCATTACACGATTTCTTCATATTGAATTATTAATATGGTATCGAAAAATGGATCCCGGAACTGCGAAGAGATATTTCATTTCTCTTGTAAACAATAGTTGAAAAAAAGTAATTCCTTCGAGGAATCAAGAGTTGGTGTTAAAAATAATCATTCACGAACTATTAACAGAACCGTTCACGAACCAAATTCTCCGATTAACACCCGTTCACGAGCCACTATTCTCAATTAACCGGCTTACCCCCCTGAAAGCTGAATTCCAAATATAAATGTCTAGTGATATTCCTAGATCTAGTTCACACTTTTCGTGCCTATTTAAATTCCATTGATATTCTTGACTTCGATCGTGCAGTGAATGATTTTGGCTTCGAGATCAGAGTGCGTTTATTTAATATTACAGTTTGCAGATCAAACGTGTACCTCTATCTGATGTTTTGAATCATTTATTTTCAGTTTGTAGAACTTCAATTTTGTTTTTATCCTGTATTCGCTCATTTTAATTCTGTTTAATTCTAGTACTGTTTTAATGCGTTTATTTCTCGTATTTTTTCTCTCCAAATAATCACAATTTATCATTATTTTTACTCCCCCATCTCTTTATCAAATTTTGTGTCTCTTTCTTTCTGTTTGAAATTTGTTTGATTTCCTCTCCTCGATGGTAGGCTCCTCCATAGAACTCCTGCAGTTCAATGTTGTTCAATTCAGAGCAGGGAATATTGAAAAATCTGAGTTTTTTTAAACTTTCTAAGTCTTTCTGCATGTCTGCAAACTTTAACTTTGATTTCACACGATTTTCACGTAGTGAAGTATAATGGTATAATGTCCAAAATGTCTGCATTTATAAAAAAACGATTTCTTTTCTGAACACATTTCAAAATTAAAATCGTCGTACACAGTTTCTCCACAGAACTTACAAATACAAATATTAAAAATCTCACTGAAAATACTGACTGAATTGGAGCTCGATAACCTCTGCTTTAAATTCTCTTTGTATCGACATTTTTGCTGTGGAAACTATTATTATCTTTGGTAGAGCTGCTTATGAGATCAGAGACTGTAGCCACTACGTATAACCAGAGATGTACTATTGCTAAGATTGGAGTTATTATCAAATCGACGTTTCAATCGTCTGCGTCACCGGCAATCGGTTCATAATATTCAAGCAAAGATTGAAAACAAGAATATAAAGAAACGGAGTCTTATGTATAACTATTAAGTAAATACCGAGGTTACTGTGAATTTACTTTTTGCATATGCACATTTCGACAACTTATGTCTCTTCAGTGCAGATAAAATCCGAGAAAAACCATATCACCCTTAGCATTCCAACGATGAAAGAACTAACAAAAGAAATACAGAGATTAGAGGTCACAATGGGATAAAACAAATTGATTGACTCGAACGAGTCCGAATACAAACAACTTGTTGATGAATGTATTGCTGCTGGACACACATGACCAAGATAAAGCACGGAAAATTTATAAAGATATATACGAGTACTACAGAGAATCGATAAGGGAATAGTTAGAGTATAAAGAGATAAAAGATACGATTCAACGCTTGAAAGAAGAAGCCTAGGACGCCAGGAAAGCTTTGAAATATGGCTAAGACAAGAGGCAAAATCTGTCAGGATCAGAAATGAATTAATATGACGCACCACCGACAAAAGATAACGCAGCGAAATGGAAAGGCCAAAAAGTAGGGAAAGGCGGGAAAGTAAAATGCTACGTACCAGCTCGATAGCAAGTCTCAAACCTATTGAATGCAAAGTGCCCCTTTACTGTTTTAGAAAATGTTCTAGATTAATGCTAACTCAAATTCTCATCTTGCTTCTTCTGATTTCAGTAAAGATCAAAAACCATAGCCTAGTATGACCGAAGGGTAAAAAACATCAGGCATATAGTGAATAAATAACCTATAACTGACAAATAACTATACAACACCTGAAATGAGTAGGCAAGTACAGTCAAAACCATACTCATGAGTCGTGTCAGTATATAGATTGGTTGATAACTTAAAGAGTTAAACATTCACTGAGCGATATTTCAGCTATATCTGGACGAAAACAAGAAAGTCAATTAAAAAGTTATAAGTAAAAAAGTATAATGTTCCCTGGTTACATGTTTAGTGAAGATTTCGTTTGTACTTTCATGTCTTCCTTAAACTGTAGCGATTCACTTGCTTCTTCAACTGTTTTATATTTATGTATTTTTCCAGCTCGATTTTCTTGTACGGAACCTTTTCTGGCAAACTCGAAAGGAAAGTATCCAAATTGTCTTTCTTTAACATTCGCCTTCGCTCTGCAAGGGTATTATATCGCATTTTATTTTGCATTATCCAGCAAGGTATGCAAATCAATCTCATTTCAAAGAAAGGCCAAAACCATGACCCCATATCGATGACCCGGAGTATAAATACCTGTAAACTGCATGTAATCGGCCATTATTTTATTTTGAGACGGCAAGGTGTGCAGTAGAAACTCTTTCGGCAAAGCGTAATTTCTTGCCGGTTTTGTTGGATTACGAACTTTGTATTTTTGGAAATATTTCGTCTACTTCGGTGAATTCGATACTGCCATCTCTTTCTTTTGGACTGTCAATTTCATGTCATGTTTATTTCATTCCGTCAAACGGAAATGGCTACAAATTAAATATTCTGTGTTTACCTGTACAAGGTATTGTGTATTGGCGTGTTTAAAAGCCATACAATTTTCATAACACTTTGTGTTTTGTGTATACGTTCGCGTTACACAGATATTGCAGATATTAGGGCAATTTGGAGTCCGAGGAGCATGGTGCCACTGATATGCTAGATGGAAACTATTTGACTTTGACATTAATCTATTCGAGGGTAATGGTGTAAATCCCCAAGCAGCTTTTCAGGAAGCTTTTGAGCAACCCCCAAGTGAGGCAAACAGTGATGCCGTTACAGGTATACCCAACAATACAAATTTGTCTGCCAGTACTTTGGACAAAAATAATTCTGAAAACCCAGAAATTGCTGATGATGATACTATGTGGAACTTTCCTCAGCTTGATACTCAAGAAAACTAGCCCAAAGGTTGGCTCTGCTCTTGCAAAAGCTGTCAATGCAGCACTTACTATTATGTCTGATAAAGAGACCATCTCTAATCTTGGTAAGAAATATCTCCGTCCTGAAAACATTGACTATGTGCCCCAAGATGCAACAAAGAGGTTTGGGCTGCTGTAGGTAACACCGCCCACGCAAAAAATTTTTCATTTCAAGATGTGCAAAAATGTATGGCTCAAGGCTTAGTACCTATTGTTACTCTGGTTGATCAAATTGCCAAATGTAAAGATTTGGACCCTAAAGACACAAAACAGCTTTTGGGCGACGCTATTAGTCTTATTGGACACAGTTTTCATTTAATTTCTCAAAGAAGGCGACAAAGCCTAAGAAACTACATTAATGATAGATACACTAAAATCTGCAATTCTGATATCCAGGTCACAAACCAACTGTTTGGTGATAAATGCCTATCCAAATTGAAGGAACTTGGAGACATAAATAGATTTCCAATTGGAAAATATAAAATACCTCGTGGGGGATCCCTTTTTCGTGGTAATTTTGGGTACAATAGAGATCTACGTACTTCCTTCTACAACAGTGGTTTAAACTCCAAAGCCCTGTCCTCAGGGGCAGACGTGGACAGGGCTTCAGAGGATGGTTTCAGAGAAATCAAACTAAAAAACAAAGGCGTATTATGCCTCTGATGTCCCTAAACCAATACCCACCAGTACGACAAGGACCAAGACCAAGACGCCAATTCTAGATACCAAAATCCATAAGGTGAGAAATTTAAATACTAGTTATTGGAAATGTTACACTTCTAATAAGTGGATTCTAGAAACGATCGAAGGCTACAAAATTGAATTTTCAAACATGCCTTTTCAAAAACATATACCTAAAGAGATTCCCTTTCCAAAAGATCAAGCTGTTCTTGTATCTGAAGAAGTTCAAAAATTATAAAGTAAAGGTGCAATTCAAAAGACAAAACAATCAAAGGATCAATTTATTTCAACCCTTTTTATTGTACCTAAAAAGGATGGTACTCTCAGACCTGTCATAAATTTAAGATATCTGAATGAATTTGTACAATACAACCATTTCAAACAGGAAAATTTATCTTTTGCTCTTGATTTAATTCAGAAAAATGATTATTTGACAAAAATTGACCTTAAAGATGCATATTTTCATATGAAAATCAATCCAGATTTTCAAAAATATTTGTGTTTTTCATGGAAAGGTATCTTGTACAATTTTGTTGTTGTCTCTTTGGGATTAGCTTCAGCGCCGCGGGTATTCACAAAAGTGATAAAGCCAATTTTTGCAACTTTTAGACAAAATGGTGTCAGATATTGTTTTTACATTGATGATTCCCTTATGATGAATCAAGAATACTTGAAATGTAAACTTGAAAATCAAATAATTGTCCAGGAATTAGATAAACTTGGATTTACAATAAATGAATCAAAATCAATACTGACACCAACTCAAAAACTTGAATTTTTTGGAGTTATAATAGATACTGTCCAATTTAAGGTATTTTTGACAAAGGAAAAAGTAGACAAAATTAAATCTTTAAGTGTGACATTTTTTTCTTGTCAAAAAGTATCTATCAGAAAACTGTCATCATTTATTGGGCTTTGTATTCATGCCTTCAACACCATTACATTAGCCCCCTTACATTATAGGGCTCTGGAAAGAGATAAGGTTAGAAATTTAGAAATTTCAAACAAAGATTATGGTTCCTTAATGATTCTCTCAAGCCAGTCTATACAAGAAATTAATTGGTGGTTTAATAATGTGGAAAAATTAAATGGCAAACCCATTAGGACTGGAGAAATAGATGTCTTTATTGAAACTGATGCATCCAAGATTGGATGGGGTGCCTGTTTTGATGAAAAATTTGTTGGAGGTAGATGGAGTTTTCTAGAATCCACTCATCATATTAATTTTCTAGAATTGTTAGCTATTTTTCTTGCTCTTAAATGCTTTTTTGTGATGAATAACAATGATTGTCACGTTTGTATAAAATCTGACAATTCTTCAGCTGTCTCTTACGTCAATAATATGGGTGGCATGACATCAAAATCTATGGATGATTTAACAGTACAAATATGGAATTGGTGCGCAGATCGTAATATTATTTTGTCTGCTCAATATTTACCAGGTGTGCTTAATACAAAAGCAGACTTCATGTCGAGGCAATTTTCAGGATCACGTGAATGGTCACTTAAACAAGATATCTTCAACAGAATTTGTGAACATTTTTTCAAACCAAAACATAGATTTATTTGCATCTAGATTAAATCATAAATTACAAAGATTTGCTGCCTGGAACTATGACCCAGAAGCACAATTTACAGACGCCTTTTCTATTTCATGGTCAAAATTTCAGCCATTCATTTTCCACCATTCTGCTTAATTTCAAGGGTTTTAAATAAAATTGTAAAAGATAATGTGGATAAGGCAATTTAAGTGGTTCCTTTCTGGCCAACTCAAACATGGTTCTCTGTTCTTGTATCTTTATTAATTTCTATTCCTGCCAGAATTCCACAAACACAAAGATCTACTGACTCTACTACATTCAGAACAGCTACATCCACTGAACAACAAAATGACTTTGATAGCTTGTGTTGTAGCAGGAAATCATTGCTTCAGAGAGGAATTTCAAATAAAACTGCCTGTATCATCACATCCTCTTGGAGGTCTTCAACTAATAAGCAGTACCAAATTTGTTGGAGAAAATGGGTTCTTTGGTGCAAACAACGGGCGATTAATTTATTTAGACCGTCTGAAGCAGATGTAATAAATTTTTTATCTATTATGATGAGGAAGAAATTGTCATACTCAGTTATAAACACTCACAAATCTATGTTATTCCAAACTTTGCCATTTTTTGGTGTAAAATGGACTAAAAACTCAATTTTAACAAGTAAACTTCTAAGAGGATATTATAATATCAAACCTATGAAACCCAAACAATTGATTACTTGGGATGTTTGTTCAGTATTGAAGTATCTGTGGACTTTATACCCATTGTCTGAACTATCTCTCAAATTACTCACTTACAAATTAATTGCTTTAATTGCACTTACCACGGCCGCAAGGGCCCAAACAATTTCAGCTATTGACATCACATATTTATCTAAATTGGACAATAAATATATTTTCCAAATAAATCAGTTTCTGAAAACATCAAAGCCTGGAGTTCCTTTACCAAAAGTTATTTTATACAAATTTCATAAGAAAGAACTTAGATGAATATTTGAGTAGAACAGCTGAGCTGCGTAAAACAAATAAATTGTTTGTTTCATTCAAATATTTTACTGCTGTAACTACAAGTACTCTCGCTAGATGGCTTAAACAAGTATTGCAATTATCTGGAATAGATGTGACAATTTTTACCGCACATTCTTTTCGCGGTGCTTCAACATCCAAAGCCTTAAGTGCTGGACTGTCTCTGAAACAAATTTTGGATACCGCTAATTGGAAATCGGCAAAAACCTTCTACAAATTTTATCATAAAGACATTGTGTCTGACAATTTTTTGTACTACAATATTAAGTTCTCTTTAGTCAATATGCATTCTTTATTGTAAAATTTATAAAATGAACTTTTTGTAAATTACAGGACAAATGAGATATGTATGTTTGATAAAGGACACTTAGATTCATTGATGGACATTTATTTCTATTCAATGTGTTCAGGGAGAACACTGGAGGATTAATATTTACATGTGTATTCACTAAGTATGTCATTATGATATGGAAATAATTATTATAATTGTGTGTGAAATAATTTGTGATTGTGCAGACTATTGAAATTCATTGGAGGATTTAGGGATCGTTGATATTTAGTGAATGATTTCTGTATGATTTAAATTCAGCGGATGATTCACTTATGATTTAAATTCAGTGAATGATTTACGTACAATTTGTTGGAGGTTTCAACAATCAAATTTTATTCTATGGAAATAGAATCTGAGGGAATAATAAAATATTTCTATGTTACACTTGTTTTATTTCAGTATATATATAGATATATATTTATTTATTTATAATGTCTGAAAACAGCCACAAACTTGGAAATCTAATGGGACTTATCTGCAACAGTGAAATTCAAATGTACTGTTGCGTGTCACTCAAATTGTAATGGTCCAATTCCTCAGTCGACAGATGTTCTTGATGATATCACACCCTAAAATTCTAACTCAGTTGGTCTTTGACTTCAAACGCATATATTAATTTATTTATATATATAGAATGAAGTTTTATTCCACAAAAGATTATATAGAGGGAGTGAATGTGTTCTAATTTTGAAAAATCTTTGGTTGACTGAAGTTGGTAGAGTAAATATATATGAGATTAGTACAAACAGAATGTGGCGATTTGTGTTTTACATTCAGTCATGTTGGTGTCCTAAATAACACATACATTTATCTACAGTTTAACTTTTAAGGAGGTGAAAATATTTGGCTTTGAAGGTTTTGACCTGTTTGTTGAACTTAAGAGTTTTCTCTCTTCACACTTGCCTCCAGTCTGTCCCAACACTTTAAACATGCGACATAATACCCTTGCAGAGCGAAGGCGAATGTTAAAGAATGTGTAACCTCAACCAAGCATACCGTTGTATGTGATGGATAAGGGTCATTCTTATAATGAGCCTGAGGCTCAATAGGGTATTATGTACCCTACCCTTCGCTTCATGAATTTTATACCCTCCCTGGACTCTAAGTTGGTACAAACTACTTTAAATAATGGCCGATTACATGCAGTTTACAGGTATTTATACTCAAAGTCATCGATATTGGGTCATGGTTTTGACCTTTCTTTGAAATGAGATTGATTTGCATACCTTGCTGGATAATGCAAAATAAAATGCGACATAATACCCTATTGAGACTCAGGCTCATTATAAGAATGACCCTCATCCATCACATACAACGGTATGCTTGGATGAGGTTACATTATGCAGAATCAAGTTCACTCTAATTTTAACTCTACATTTTCTTGTGGCCTGAAATCTTGTTTTATTTTGGTGATTTATACACTGACCAGAATTTCTTGAAGTGACCACTGCTAAAACAACATACTCAGGCCTCAATCGTCAAAAGTTTTAAAGCGATACATTTAAAGAGAGATTCTCCGATATATACTTATCATGTATTCTGTGAGCCTGCGGGCTTGAATTTTCTTCCCTGTAGCCGTCTTTTTTTGCGTCGGCTTTCTCCGGATGAACTCTACTAGTATCAACACAGATAAGAACCACTTATTGCCCTTTTAATGCTTTTTTGCAAGACGTTTCCTCTTTTCCCACTGTATTTGCAAGGTTTCTTGTTTTTACCTTCCCTGAAGACCATGGACTCAACCCGGTGTTAAGACTCGAGCTATTCAAACACCGATACATTTTAGTTATTCCGCCTGATACAATTTTGTGTTTAAATTGTCAGCTCTTTGCTAATAGTAATTTTCTTGTTGTTTTCAGTTGCGATAATAATGAGCTAGAAAACAAAAGTTTTATTCTTGCGATTTGTAACTGATCAATTTCAATTCTGTTCGTTTTCCTCGTGTCCAGTTAGATGGTCCAGGAATTTGTATATCATCTATCTTTTAATTCAATCGTTCTATCATTTTGTGCCGTCTTATGTCTTTTTCTCAAGTTTTCTCTTTCATCTCTTAAATTTCCAAAATTTTTATGTGTACGAGCTAACGCTCTAGTTCTTTTTTCTTCGGTCCATTTGCTTTTGGAGCACTCTTTCAAGATATTCCCGGTAAACGTATCATAACTAGACTTGAGATTTCAAATTTTCTACAATCCATGTTATATCTGCTTGTTGTTCATTTCTAAAGTTGTAATTTTCTTCTTATTGACGTTTTCTAGATCTACAAAGCCTGTTTCTTAACTTTTTCTTTTGATTACAATCGGCTCCATTCTTTTTACGAAGGTGCACTGCTAGTAGATAAAATTGATGTCATTCCTTTTTAGCCCACTTGGCTATGCCAGGGTGAGCTTTTGCCAACACTTGGCGTCCGTCGTCCGTCCGTCCGTCCGTCCGGCGTAAACTTTTCAGTCAAAGATCTTCTCAGAAACCACTGGGAAAATTGAAACCAAACTTGGTCACAATAGTCCTTGGGTGGTCCCCTTTTGAAATTGTATCCGGCAGGTCCGTACCTCATCCAAGATGGCCACCAGCGGGGAACATAGTTTTAACATTGGGCCTTATGGAAAAGACATATTCAAAGATCTTCTTCTAAGAAACTTCCTGTCAAATTATAACCAAAGTTAGTGACAATGGTCTTTATATGGTCCTATCCAAAAAAGGTATCCGGCAGGTCCGTTCCTCATCCAAGATGACCGCCAGAGGGGAACATAGTTTTAACATTGGACCCTATGGAAAAGACATATTCAAAGATCTTCTTCTCAGAAACTTCCTGTCCAATTATAACCAAACTTAGTTTCAATGGTCCTTACATGGTCCCTTCCAAAAAAGGCATCCGGTACCTCATTTAAGATGGCCACCAGCGGGGAACATAGTTTTAACATTGGACCCTTTGGAAAATACATTCAAAGATCTTCATATCAGAAACTACAAGTCCAATTTAAACCAAACTTATTCACAATGGTTCTTGATGCTCCCTTCAAAAAAAAGGTATTCGGCAGGTCCGTACCTCATCCAAAATGGCCGCAAGCGGGGAACATAATTTTAACATTGGACCCTATAGAAAAGACATTCAAAGATCCTCTTCTCAGAAACTACCAGTCCAGTTATAATCAAACTTAGTCACAATGGTTCTTAGATGCCCCCTTCCAAAAAAGGGATCCCGCAGGTCCGTACCTTACTCAAGTTGGCCAAAAGTGGGAACATAGTTTTACCATTAGACCCTACTGAAAAGACATTCAAAGATCTTCTTCTAAGAAACTACCAGTCCAGTTAAAACTTTGTCACAATGCTCCTTAGAAGGTCCCATCCAGAGCAAGATATCGGGCAGGTCCGTACCTCATCCAAAACGGCCTGTGGGGAACATAATTTTAACATTGGACCCTATGGACATTCAAAGATCTTCTTCTCAGAAACAACTAGTCCAATTAAAACCAAACTTGGTCACAATAGTCCTTAGATAGTCCCCTCCAAAAAGACATCTGGCAGGTCCATACATTGTCCAAAATGGCCACCAGTGGGGAACATAGTTTCAATAATGGACTCTATAGAAAAGACATTCAAAGATAACTGAGGAGGTTTATTGCCTTGAAAACCTACATGTGTATATAGGTCTCTAACAGCTAACTAGGAGGGGCAATCACTCCAATGCAATATAATTTACTAACGTTGATCTTCCCTGGTATCTGTTGACTGTCTTGCGACTTTGCAGTCAAAATCCTTAGTGGATCTTTTTTTTTCATTGTAGCAGTGCTTTGAAGAATTCGAAGACCTATCTAGAGTATGTGCCGCCTACAGCCTGCATGTCTTTGCCTGGGAGAGACCAAAACCCAATCTTTCCCAGTACTCACTATTGTACCAGAGCACTCTCATGGAGATGGCGATGCGCCTATGAGAACTGATTAAAGGATCTTTTTGAAAACAAAATATATTTTGAAAGTAACATTTCTTAGAATAAGTACAAGTGTGTCTGAAAATTTGCATCTGAATATAAATATATAAATGTTCAAACATAAAACTGGTATCGTGAAATCTCACATATTTTACTAGGTCTGTATAAAGTATAACTAACTGTAGAATCTGTCACAATAAAAGTTGAAATTTCGTCTGTTAGTTTCACCTTTTTATAAAAGGGAGTTAACAATGTCCCCAAAACACCACAACCATTTCAATAAACTGAAGAATTTAAGTAACACATTTTTATGAATACATTTTAACAATGTGTAACAGTAGGGAGAGCTAGGTAATGGTGATTTTTCCAATCATTGGAGTGCATCCAAATACGGAGGAACTTAACTGTAAAGGCATGCTTGGTATATATGATGCATAATCTAATGTTGATAACTTTTTCTAAAACTGAATTTATTTGAAATCTTCCCAGTATTGAAAAACAGTTAGTAAATTTGTTGCAAAAAAATTCTTTTAATTTATAATTACCTCATGAGGTCGGGACTACGTACAATGTTTTACCCCAATATTTTTTATAAAATTCATTTCCGGGTTTGGAAGCATGGTTCTTTTTTCAGGTTTTCACCAAAACTTCTGTTATTTTGACAGTCATTACATGCAAATCTGCATTTACGAACGTAGTATTATATATTGTTATGCACATAATGGTTTTTAGATGTAAATACAATTATTATTGATATAATTGTGAAAGTGTAGGCTGTTAATGGATGTCGTCATGTCCATATGCAACAATTGCCGACATCACGTGATTTTAATGACGTAACTTCCGGCCATCGATACACTGAAATTTTAACATAGAAAGCTATGGGAGGTTCTACTAAATCTGCAATATCTTCTAAATTACACAATTTAAACTCATTTTGCATATTCCCTCATCATCTATGATAGTTTATTTAACAATAAGAATCAGTCCTGACAGTTTAAATTAATGGGAAATTACGTCCCTGGACTTTTGAAAAATCAGTATTTTTTACTATCATTCTCCTGTTTTAGCTATATAAAATGCCTCAACCCCTACACGGTTAAAGTGATAATTTCTCATTTCACAGCATAAAATTGATCGTTTTGCATATTCCTGCAAGTAGTTGACATATGAAAATATCAAAATATCGTGTTTAAAACAGTTTAATTTTTAGTCTAGTCTCGTCCCTAGAAGTTTGAAATTCATCAATTTTTCATCAATATTATCCAAAATGGCGGACGACCAAACAGGTACAAGATGAAGAAAATTGTATTTTTTTTAATTCTTTAGTTAATAAAGATGATATAGACTATTTCTTTTTAAAGAGTGTTGACTGTCATTAATTAATATATAAACAGGCAAAAAAAAAAATAAAATAAAACACTTTTGAACTTACTTTAAAAAAGCCTGCATCCCATTTTGAATTTTTCATTGTATATATATTTTTTTCATAATTTACAATCATTTGAATGCATATCCTCGATGCAATTTCAATAATCTGAATATGGTCCATGAACAAATTCAAAATTTGTTATGAAATTTATTTGTATATTTGTCAAAACTTCATTTCTTAATCAAGGATGTATATTGTATATGTCTTAGTGTTAATTGTTTTTATTACCCTGTGTCTGGATGAAAAAGGTAACTATTACGTAATGTACACACCTGTTGTCTTACCTTTGTCACCTGGTACGTGTACAGGAGGAACAATACAGGTGTACAATTGACAGGTTCGGAGGGGTATTCAAATATTTGCAACAGAAAACTCAGCTCCACAAATTAAATAATTTATTTTACTTTACGTTTTCTCTATTTTTTTCTTTTTTTTTAATTGTAAATCATTTTTAAATTATATATCAATTGCAACGGTTTCTTAGTATAAAATTGTAGCAGAAATTATGAAAATTGTAAATTCATTTTATTACATTCCTTCGGCGACTAGATTTTCGAGTAAGAGTTATCGTTCCTAATTATGACTGAAATTGTTGCATATGATTGGTACGTAACTTTTCCCCTTTCTCTGCCCATCGTTATTACATTCTCCGCGATATACGGCTGCTTTTTAATGTTCAAATATGCCCCCTCGTTTGGGATTCTCGCGTCATAACAAACAAACATCTGATACAAAAATCATGTTGAAGACGATGATGCCGTGTTTTTCGCCATGGACGTGAAGTTAAAGCAGGTCTTTTAAATTGTGAAATTTTTGTGGATTTGCTGATGAATTTATCATTGTATAAAATATTTATGACACATTTTGCTTTTTGTTTTGCTCAGATTAAAGTGAAGAAGAGTCTTGTAAAAGTAGACCAATAAGTTTTCTTTGAAAGTGTTATCCTCATTAAAAGCTCTATATAGATCTTGTGTTTGCTTGTTATATTTTAGATGCCGTTTCTAAATAAAACTTATTTATTTTTTTCAATGAGTAAAATTTTTATGACTGGTTTTATTTCTTGTATAGCCCAGAAAATGAGAAAGAAGGTCTCGTAAAAGCAGACATTTTTCGAAGTAAGTTTACATTGAAAGTGTAAACATTGAGTAATTATTCATGACAAATTTTGTTTCTTGTATTGCCCACGGAGTGAAAAAGAAACTTTCTTGTAAAAGTAGACACTTTTACATGAAGTTTTATCGAAAGTTAAATAATGAATCGAGGATTGTCCTCAATAAAGGTATGCCATTTCAAACAATGCATGTCAAAGGTGTATTAAATATTTTACGAAAGGATTAGAAAAAAAGAACGGAAACGGGGAATGTGTCAAAGAGACAACGACCAAAAGGGGAGTAATAACAACTCAATGCTACCATAAGATTTTCAATGAACGGTGAGGCAACCCCACACCCATATGTATTAACACACTCGACCAATGAAATGCCACTAAAAATTCCAAACTACAGACATTCACTCTATATATATTTATATCAATAAGAATTCATGCATTGTTTATTTTTATCATGTGTTTCATAAACAAATAAATTAGTGAATGCCTAAATGATGCTTCGAAAACAGGTGCAGTGAAGCCAATAATATATTTGCATATAGGAGAAAAAGACAATGACTCACAATTTAGTGTAACCAACGGTTGCTTTTATTTGAAACTATTGATAAAGGTAGTACTTTTCTAAGCTCACCTGGCTATGCCAGGGTGAGCTTTTTGCCGTCTTGGCGTCCGGTGTCCGTAGTCCGTCCGGCGTAAACTTCATTCAAAGATCTTAGAAACCACTTAGCAAATTGGAACCAAACTTGGTCACAATAGTCCTTGGGTGGCTCCCTTTAAAATTGTATCCGGTAGGTCCATACCTCATCAAAGATGGCCGCCAGCGAGATACATAGTTTTAACATTGGACCCTATAGGAAAATATATTCAAAGATCTTCTCCTCTGAAACTGCTGAGCTAATTTGAATCAAACTTGGCCACAATAGTCCTTAGGTGGTCCCTTACAAAGAAGGTGTTTTCAGGTCCGCGCTATATCCAAGATGACCCCAGCGGGAAACATTGCTTTAACATTGAACCCTATGGGAAAACACATTCAAAGATCTTCTCCTCTGAAACTGTTGAGCAAGTTGGAACCAATTTTTGCTACAATAGTCTTTAATAGGTGGTCCCCTTACGAAAAAGTGTTTTTCATGTCGGGCGCTATATCCAAGATAAACAATAAACATAGTTAAACATTCACCCCTATGGGAAAACACATTCAAATCTTTTTCACTGCAACATCTAAGCCAGTTGGAACCAAACTTGGCCAAAAGTCCTTGGTTGTTTCCTGCAGGAAAAAAGAACCAAATTTGAACCCAACTTAAACATTTTTGTTTGTCTGCTGAGACCACTTGGCAAAATAGAACCATGGTTTAATTTAGATCCGTTAACAAAGACTGTCAATTTAAGCAAGAGTCCAGGTGAGCGATACAGGCTCTTAAAAGCCTCTTGTTTTGTTAAGAAGTTTCGACCTTTCAATTTGTGTTGTTCTCTATAATTCTTCTGAATTTCGTTCCTCGATTTGACAATTCTGATAGTACATATAATGCAGCTATCGATACATCACAGTAGGTAACGTCGTCCTGCGAGGACATGATTTTCTACGATTTTCCCAAAATGATTTTATACGATTGTCATGGATTCGACCCGATTTTACAAGCGGAAATACTCCTTTGTGTTCTTATTTTCTATCATACTTTGCAATTTTTACTAAAATTTTACTTCTCTGTCTTTATAGTACGGAATTGTGTTATTGATATAACGCAGAAACCAGAGAATTCGGAGTTTCGTGTTGTCCTGGAATTTACACGAGTGTCCACTACTGATGTCCCAGATTTTATACGATTTGTCTGTGAATTTATACGATAGATATTTCAATTAAAATAATAGCGCAGCTTTAATTACAGGATAATCATGGATTTTGTAAGCAAAAAATGATAGATGAAATTGAAATTTAAGGTTTATTTTAAAAACTAACTGTTGCAACGAGGTAAAACAAGCTGAGTAGACAAATGATTTGGATTTATATTTTTTTGCCCTTGTATCGCATAATTATCTTCCTGTCTGCATTTGTGGTTCTCATCTAGATTTTCCATTCTTGGAAATGAAATAGAAAAATCCTGCATAATCTGATCTATGAATGCGGTCCAATAAGTAACAAATGTGTTAAAATTTATATCCAAGAAATATAGTTTATTCATTGTCCAGCATAATGCCTAGTCAATATAATGCATATAATATAGTATCATTGCGTAATTTATTTCATTCTTGTTTACAATAAATACCACATTTCAGACAGCCAATCCAACTTGTTGTCTGCGATTTAACGGGACTCATATTAACGGGAAAATATGTAAATCGAACTATTCTTTATCGTCAGTATGAATACAATTCTTAAATTTGTTTAATATCTATTCACAGGTTAAAGGATGAATCAAATGTTTCATGTTGGTTCATAATGAATATTTTGACACTGTTTATAAAACAGTTGTTGTGTCGAGTTTATTGCTCTTTTAAAGAAAAGGGACATCCGTTATGGCCAGATTCTACAACGCAATTATGATAATCATTTCAATCATTTCAATTAAATGACGGAAAATTGATGTAGCAGACAGTCCCTATCAACGACAAAAAATTTACAAAGGACAGATCTCAACTATTCGAGTCGTGGGCATAACTTTTTTGTTGGACTGTGTTGTTCCTAGGGTCGACCAATCAAATGCAGTGATGTTGTGACTAACTCACTAGCTGGCAGTTCCTCAGTAACTTCGGTATTTAGTTATTCGTGAAAAGATGACAAAATGCTACATGTACATTATAATATTTGGGTATTTTTTGTATAATGTATGAATGCACACAAAAATTTTGTCTGTTTCCGTCCACATTTGATAACATTGTGCTTTCTTTAACACAGACGCTGACAAAAGATATACAAGTCAAAAACTGACTGTGGGGACAGATTTATTGAATCGGTTTTATTTCTAAAAAAAGCGAACTGCTTGTCAAAATAAACAAGACAAACTGTCAATAGCTCATATTCAATGCCATTTCGATTATTCTTGCTCTGCTTGATGTGGCAGTGTTTCACTAAAATGAAAAAATCACTTTAAATCGTAAACTTAAAACAAAATAGTGCAAAATATGAACAATAGCATGGGTCGCAGATCTAGTGTGGGCAAGTCGGAGGTTGAAAGGATTGGCTTTTTAGTTGTGCATGATAGAATTAAGCAACTGCGATTTGGACACGCATTCAAAATTTTAAGAACAATTGCCTGGACTACTTTAAACAAACTTTTAGTTAGCGAACGGCTCATATTGAAACCAGATCAAGTCGCTTCTGAGGTCAAATCAAAACTGTTAAAATTATGCCTTCATTTACTTTAGGGGACCCACTACTTTAACGTGGTGATTTTTTTGCAGTTATATTTATTACAGTAAACTTTCGTTAGGGTTACCTAAGGTTAGGGTTAGGGTGAAAGTTAGGAATAGGGCTAGAGTTCGAGTTTATGGTTAGTGTTTAGGTTAGGGTTACGGTTAGCCTATCTAGGACAGGGTCCCCTAAAGTAAACTAAGGCCAAAATTATTATTCTTCTAAAATCGACTTTGAAAAAAAAATTCTTAAAACGCTATATCAAAGTAGATAGTATTTTTTTAGATATCAATATCTGAATATTTTGATACATATTAAACAAATTTTGAGTTACTATCATACAAAGACTTCACGGTAAATGCTTTCACGGGAAATCCTTGGAATGGTATCAGTTTACTAAATTTTCAGCAATTTCGGTCTTTTGATATTTACTCTATATTTGGCACATTTTATAATTGTGTGTTTTTTTCATAACTTCAATTGCACTCGAAATTATTGTACTATCACAAAACTCATTTTCTGCTTTAGCAGGCATAACATCTACGGTACAATATCTAAAAAATGTGGCAGTTCAAGATTATTAAACTAGAATCTCTGTATTCTTAGCATGTATCGCTCATCTGGCGAAAACTTAAAAGTTTTCTTATAGCAATGGACGAGATGATAGAGAATGTATTCTGCTGGTGGCCATGTTTTCTATCGAACTTGCAATATAACTCCATCAAAGTGGATGAAATGAGTAATTTTTTGAAAAAGGCCCTCCTTAATACATCGGGAAAC
>MJUU01013619.1:206422-221551 GCA_002080025.1 Modiolus philippinarum | reverse complement strand
AAAAAAAAAAAAAAAAAAAAACGGAAAAAGTGCAAATTTCAAAACAAGAAAGGCAATTTGTATTTAATAAATAAAAAAACAAGAAGGCCTCAAAATTACAGCACTAACAGGGTGAAAGCCTACAAAAACTGCAGGTATCATCATTTGGTAATGTAGCGTAAACCTGAACTGCTCAACCAGTCACACAGATACGTAAAAATATTGTGTTGAAAGCGGTTGTTGTCATTTTCTAACCCTTCGACAAATTCAATCAAAATTCATGCGCAGTGTGGAGTCCGCAAAAAAGATTCCACGTGCTTGAGTTGCATGCTCATTTTATTTTTTCAGTTATGGTGAACTTGTTCATATAAAAAACTATCATGTAAATTCAACATTTGTCTTTCTTGTTTTGTAAAAATTAAGCTATGTTTTGCCATCTGTATATACATATTGCCCACATCTCCCGATTTTACTTGCCAAGTTTTCTTACAATTAAGTCGATGAGTGTTCTTTAATCATTTATATGTTGTATTGTTTATTGGTCCCTTGTCGAGCATTGAATGAGTGTTTGAAGACTACATATTATTCTCGTGCTGCCAAACATACAGAATGAAGTGAACAATATTCGACAAGGACTGACAGATAACAGGAAACACTTACAATGGCCGGACATTACAATCACATGACACAATCCACCAGGGACCTGTACAAAAACAATTAAATGACAAAATAAAAGACAAACATAGACAACGATAGGAACTCGGGATAGCCAGTAGGGTTAAACCGGTTTATGGGTACCCAAACCTCCCTTTCCTCTATCCCGTTTCCCTATAGTATGACCCGGCACCTGAATAGGTTTTCAGGGGCTTTGGCTACAGAGCTGCCGGGCGCGTCCCCAGGTGGTGGATAGGGGAATGCCCTGTCTTTGCGGGGTAGTCAGGTCATAATACGGAAAGCCTGACCGCGAACCATTGTAGCCAAACTGTGTGGAGAAACGCCACGCTCCATGCAGTATAAAGACCCCTTCTATATTTCTCTAAAGAGAGCAGACGCACTGGGTGTCGTATAGAAGGCTAAATTTCCTGCCCCTATCCATTTCTCCCCTTTTCCAGTGGCAATCAAAAGTCGTTGCCCCGGTTGTCCCTTCCACCTTTATTTCTTTCTTCTTTTACTTACAATTTGTTTTGAATTGATTAACTTGTTCTCGTCCTGATATAGCTGAAATATTGCTCATTGGACGTTAAACTCTAACTAATCAATCAACCTATAGTATGATAAACATACAAATAAAACTAAATACAGGTGGACCATTCACTCCAAGACCACAATCTTGAAAAAGAAAGAATAAGACAAAACGTAGTTTAAAAAGATGGACCAGGGAGTGCTCGCTAAATTGCCGGATAGCTCAAGGAGCCTAGTCTGCTGCCAAAAATTATTCCTGTAAAATTTGGTTGAATTTGCATCAATGTTTAAAGAGAAGATGTTGAAATATCATTTTACTATGATATTGCTATGGTCGAACAAGTGAATCGAAATCAAGATTAAAACAAAAGCTTACAGTCAGTACCTTAAAAGGGTTGCACATTATATACATATCAAACGGGAAAAGTGACACTTCGATCACTTCGTGCAAAAAATTCACTAGACGTTCACTTGCCTTTTTTATTCGCAAAAATTAGCATCGTTCGTCTTTTATAGGTCTGTAACTGTTTTGACTCAAAATTCATTATTTTCTTCAAAGTGGGATGCAATAAACGGGAATAACTTTATTATTTAATCTAATTTGCATCGTTTAAATTCCGGGACCAATCGCATAAAAGCCAGGTCAATTCGGGTAAAATTCAGGACACATTAAAACTGAAAATCAGGAATTACGGTCTTCCAGAACAATTCATGTCGCTGTTCTCTTGTTGGATTTCGGTGTATTTGAAGTGTCGATACTGTCAGTGGTTTTACTTGACAATTTGTGCTTTAATTATAAAGAAAACTATTTTTAATGAAATTGGAATTTTGTTTATATTTCAAATACACGTTCATGAATTTGAGAGATAAAAAGCGTGTAGTATGCTACATGATAACTATCTTCGATTTACTATTCCATTCTAAGGAAAGCAACCTATCTTAAGAGCTATGATGCAAGCGTCTGTATGTTTACATTTTTTCAGTATTATTCGTATTGAATCCAGGACAATCGGAGAAGAGCAGGACAATTTATCGTAGAAAATCATGTCCTCGCAGGACAACGTTACCTACTGTGTACATGCGTTACCAACTGTTTACAAGAATCGTTTTCATAGAAATGATCTTAAATCTCAGATGTTGTTTTAAATGTGCCTTTTCTAAATCGTGTCGTGTTTAGTTTTATTTTGAAAATAAAATAGATCATTCATTCGACAATAACGCTGATTAATGTCTTTTCGCGTTACGTACGTGTCGGTAACGTAGGTATTTCACACGATATTTTCGCAATAGTATCTGACAAGTGAGCACTAATTGTTAATGAATAGTTTTATCTTTAAATTTTTTCCTTGCCAGAAAACTTATTTTATAGAAAACTTTGCAATATCTAAAGTTAACAAAATTTTGGTAAAAAATGAGAAGTATCTCCCTCGTTCATAGTTCTGTCCGTAGCTAATTTTCTGTCAGCTTTTGCACGCGTATTTCGGTTTACGGGCTTTCAAATGTTTGATTTGATCTACACTGAAGACAATGCGCATACACAGAAACTAAATTAGCAGTAACTTCGGTATTTTATTTTTTACCACTGGGACAAGGCCTATGGTAGTCGAATGTCAGTCTCCGAGGGTACTCGCCATCCTAGTAGTCAGTAGTGTTCTGGTCAGAAAACCGATTTTATATGCTGATTTGCAATATCTATATTTCACAAAAGTTTGCTTAAAATGAGGAGTATCTCAATCGTGCATAGCTATGACCTTAGACGATTTTGGCTTTAGATCGTATTGGTTATTTGTCCCCTATCAGATTTAACACGTTTTCTAGTTTATTGAATGTCAAATGTTTTGACTTGATCAGCACTGAACAGACATATGCAGGAACTAAATTAGCATTTATTTCGGTATTTTGTATTATATTATAGTAATATGTGTCTGCTGAATTTAAGTTTCCTCAAATACGAGGGGAACAATTTCGACGCATGTAACATTGAACCCTATGGGGAAATACATTCAAAGATCTTCTCCTCTGAAACTGTTGAGCAAGTTGGAACCAATTTTTGCCACAATAGTCTTTAGGTGCTCCCCTTACGAAAAAGTGTTTTTCATGTCGGGCGCTATATCCAAGATAAACAATAAACATAGTTAAACATTCACCCCTATGGGAAAACACATTCAAATCTTTTTCACTGCAACATCTAAGCCAGTTGGAACCAAACTTGGCCACAAGTCGTTGGTTGTTCCCTGCAGAAAAAAAGATCCAAATTTGAACCTAACTTAAACATTTTCTTGTCTGCTGAGACCACTTGGCGAAATAGAACCATGGTTTATTTTAGATCCGTTAACAAAGATTGTCAATTTAAGCCAGAGTCCGGGTGAGCGATACAGGCTCTTAAAAGCCTCTTATTTTGTTAAGAAGTTTCGACCTTTCAATTTGTGTTGTTCTCTATAATTCTTCTGAATTTCGTTCCTCGATTTGACAATCCTGATAATATATATAATGCAGCTATCGATACATACGTTACCAACTGTTTACAAGAATCGTTTTCATAGAAATGATCTTAAATCTCAGATGTTGTTTTAAATGTGCCTTTTCTAAATCGTGTCGTGTTTAGTTTTTTTTTTTGAAAATTAAAAAGATCATTCATTCGACAATAACGCTGATTAATGTCATTTCGCGTTACGTACGTGTCGGTAACGTAGGTATTTCACACGATATTTTCGCAATAGTATCTGACAAGTGAGTACTAATTGTTAATGAATAGTTTTATCTTTAAATTTTTTCCTTGCCAGAAAACTTATTTTATATAAAACTTTGCAATATCTGAAGTTGACAAAATTTTGGTAAAAAATGAGAAGTATCTCCCTCGTTCATAGTTCTGTCCGTAGCTAATTTTCTATCAGTTTTTACACGCGTATTTCGGTTTATGGGCTTCCAAATGTTTGATTTGATCTACACTGGAGAGAAGGAACTAAATTAACAGTAACTTCGGTATTTTATTTTTTACCACTGGGACAAGGCCTATGGTAGTCGAGTGTCAGTCTCCGAGGGTACTCGCCATCCTAGTAGTCAGTAGTTTTCTGGTCAGAAAACCGATTTTATATGCAGATTTGCAATATCTATATTTCACAAAAGTTTGCTTAAAATGAGGAGTATCTCAATCGTGCATAGCTATGACCTTAGACGATTTTGGCTTTAGATCGTATTGGTTATTTGTCCTCTATCAGATTTAACACGTTTTCTAGTTTATTGAATTCCAAATGTTTTGACTTGATCTGCACTGAACAGACATATGCAGGAACTAAATTAGCTTTTATTTCGGTATTTTGTATTATATTAATAGTAATATGTGTCTGCTGAATTTAAGTTTCCTCAAATACGAGGGGAACAATTTCGACGCATGTAACGTGAGTATCATGTATTAAATAACTTTGATAATTTCCATTTAAACCCGTTGAATGGTTTAAACAATTTTAAATTCATTTATTCAAAAAAATGTTTTTGATTTTGTATTCTAAGTGAAACCCTTGAACTGGGCTAAATAAATGTGACAATTGTCTTCATATTTTATTCAAAGAATTGTGAGAGATACATAGTTCCATATGTGCACATGTATATGACTGGTGACATCATTTCATATGTCTGTCAAAGGACTCAATATTATGACTTGATGTTTAAGTTTCATTAATATTAATCTTTACAATGATAAATTGAATTTGGTGCAATATATTGATCGTTTTTAAATAATACTGTAAATCTTTGTCAATTCCCTCAATGGCGACAGTAACGTATTTTTTATTATAGTAAAGTAAGTATCACAGAAAATCTTTGGATAAAAATTGTATTACGAAATATAAGAGCTGCATGTAAGAAAAACATACCACACACTTTGTTTTTGAAACATTTATTCTTAATTGCTTCATCTATTGAAGGCATCTGTTTGTGCCTTATTAATGAATTTCAGTGTATTTAAGTTGCTAACACGATTTCTTGATCAATGTTAAAGTCATTGCAAGGAGATGTATGTAACCTTCAGTATAAAAGTCAGGTCTGTCGTCGTTTCAGTAAGTGATGGAGCTTCGCAAAGTGTTGCAGTTTATTTCGACTTGGGTTGATGTAAAACTTGCGTGGGCATAGTAAGGTGTTTGCTGGACATAGTAAGGTGGTAGAATCTAACTAATTTGGGTAATAACAAAATTACCGAACAGAGTTGTCAAGAGCCATAGTCCATGAGACAAAGACACCAATCAGGTGGAAACCACCGGCAAATTGTTGACCGCAATGATGCTGACTTGGTACAGTCATTTCAAAAGAGTGATGGGTGAAACCGGTTTTACGATGTGCCAAACCTCCATTTCCGAAGATTCCGGTATCAACTCAATAGCAACTGCACTTTACAGGGCGTAAGTCAGTGAAATGCTCATCCCAGTAGTAAGTGAAAATGATGTGAAAGTTCTGTAAAGGTGGGCAATTTGAAAATTTCATCCTCTAACCTTAAGACAAAACCAATTAGAATCCATGGTACATGTTATTTCTCTAACCTTCAAGCAAGACCAGGGGAAATTAAAAAAAATATATATTATTTATCTCTTTGTACACGGAGATCTCAACGGAAAATCTGTATCACAAACATCATCGACAAAGATGTACAAGACAACACAGACAACAAAAGTATCAACAACTTTCAACCGAAATTGACCTGATTTGGTACAGGCATTTCAAATGAAATATTGAGATCAACCGGTTTAATCGCACGCCACCCCCTCCCTTTCGATTGCGGTATTTTCCGGAAGCAACTCAAAAGCAATTTCCTTTGAAAGGTCGTAGACAGTTGAAAGAAATGATAATCCAAATTCATGTACTATATAAAAAAGAATATTGAATCAAAGTTCGGACATAAACTTTAAATTTTAAGTATTGGAGGTCCAAAGTTGAGAGGTCCGACCTAAACTTGTTATTTCTCACCGACTTTGGGGTGACTTTCCCATTTTCCTACCGAAAAGCTTTTAACCACATATGGTGGGTCTTGAAGATCTTGCCTCTGGCCAACCCTCACCCAAATATCTGGGTGGGTAAACTCCTGTGAACTGAGTATTGGAGGTCCAAAGTTGAGAGGTCCGACCCAAACTTGTTATTTCTCACCGACTTTGATATATAAGANTTTAGCCCACCCGACCCAAAAGGTCGATGTGAGCTATTCTCATCACTTGGCTCCCGTCGTCCGTCCGTTAACTTTTCAAATTCTCATCTTCTCGTCTAAAACCGCCGAAGCAAATTCAACGAAACTTTGCAGGAATGATGTATGGAAAGTCCTTTACAAAGATTGCTCATTTCGTTCCTATCCGATAAAAAACATGGCCGCCAGGGCGAAACTTGGGTTTAACATTAGACCCTGAGGGAAAATCACATTTTCATCTTATCCTCCTAAACAAATGAAGTAAATTCAACCAAACTTTACAAGAATGGTGTACTAAAGGTACTCAACAAAGGTTGGTTATTTCGTTCTGATCGGATAAAAAACATGACAGCCAGCATGGGACATTATTTAACATTGGACCCTTTGGAAAATCACATTTTCATCTTCTCCTCTGAAACTCCTGAAGTAAATTCAACCAAACTCTATAGTAATGATGTAATAAAGGTCCTTTATAAAAAAAAATGCTCATTTTATTCTGATCAAATTAAAAACATGGCCATCAGGGACAAAGTAAGGTTAAACATTGGACCCTATGGGAAAAATCACACATTTTCATCTTTTCCCATGAAACCGCTAAAGCAAATTCATCCAAACCTTACACGAATGCTGTACTAAAGGTCCTTTACAAAGATTGCTCATTTTGATCTGATCCGATAAAAACATTGCCGCCAGGGCCAAACTCAGGTTTAACATTGGACCTTATGGTGAAAATCACATTTTCATCTTCTTCTCTGAAACTGCAGAAGCAAATTGAACCACATTTTACAGGAATGAAATGATGTACTAGATGTCCTTTACAAATATTGCTCATGGTTTAACATTTGGATCCATGGGAAAATCACATTTCATCTTCTTTTCTGAGTTACCACTGAATCAAAATCGACCAGACTACACAGGTATGATTTACTATAGGACCCTAACAAAGATTGCTCATTTTGTTCCTTTTGGACAAAATAGGGCCACCAGTACAAACCATAGAATATAATTAGACCTATGAGAAAGTCGCATTTTTCATCTGTTCCTCTGAAACCACTGAAGCAAATTCAACCAAACTTTACAGGGGTGAAGTATTGAAGGTGTTTTACAAAAAGTGTTGATTTCATTCCAATCTGACAAAAACCATGGCAGAGCGCGTAACATAGATTAACATTGGAGCCTAGGAGAAAATCATCCTTTTCATCATCTTCTCTGAAACTATTCAAGAAAATTTAACTGAACTGTATTGGAATGATGTATACATGTATAAGGTCCTTTTCAAAGATATTTCCTTTCAAAAGGGTCAGTAAAGAAAACGCGGATGTCAATGGAGAACATAGCTAAACATTAAACCCCAATGGTAAAAAAAACATCACATGGCATATAGAAGCATTTTGTCAGGCGAGTGATACCGGCTCAGTCCCTAGTTTAATTATAGTAGGAGACGGAATTTTTCGAAGTCTTGATTAATAAAGCGGTCACGGAGATACAATGTTTAATAAGAGAGTCTGTATAATTTGTGCTAGCTATAAACTTGCACTTCTTTTCGAAATCTGTAAGAAACTAAGACAGCCCCTTCTTTGTTTAGAAATGGGTATTCATTATTTTTTTTATCAGTTAATCAGTGAATTCACAGTAACTTCGGTATTTAGTTATTTCTCTTAATAATCCTAAATTTAAGGAGTATTTACATCAGATCTATCCCAATGAGCTTGAGATAAAAGAAGCAACTGAAACACTTACTTCAGCTTCGTACCTAGATCTTTTATTGTATATTGACGAAGATGGAAATCTAAGCTATATGACAAGCGTGATGATTTTAATTTCCCAATTGTGAACTTTCCCTATCTTAGCAGCAATATACCTACCCCTCCAGCCTATGGAATGTACATTTCACAGTTGATTCGTTACTGTCGAGCGTGTAGTTTGTACAGTGATTTTTTGAACAGAGCAAAAACACTGTCCCAAAAGCTGCTTAGTCAGGGATTTGTTCAACCTATATTAATTTCATCCCTCAAGAAATTCTATGGGCGTCACCATAACATCATTGAAAGATATGACGTGTCAGTATCTCAAATGAAAGTGGACATTTTCAGCTAGATTTACGTCTTCCCGGATTTGACTACCGACTTTGACATTTTCCTGGATCGATTCACTCACAGTGTGACGGGTGCTGTTAACAGAGCAGGACATGCTTACCTTTCCGGAGCACCTGATGTCACTCTCAGTTTCACTGGAGTTAACACTGTCAGTGCCTTTGTTTTGAATGTTGTGATTTCTATTTCTGTGCTTTGTGTCTGTCTAAAGTCATTGTTTTGTGTCTGGCGCCATTGTTTTCTGTGTTCTCGTTTTGGCCATGCATTTGGACTCCGATTTTTGTTGATTTCCCTCCTTTGTTCCTTCGGTATTCCACTGTCGTTGTTTTAAAACACTTCACATTATATCAAGAGTTGAAAAAATGAATTGAAATCGGACAAATAAAATAATAATAAAATAAAAAGTTCACTTTTGCGTTTTTCATCTGGGGCCCATCATTTTTGAAAGTAGTATTAAAAGCTTCGTTGTTTTTGATGACCTACATCATCTGTCCAAAAATGAAAATAAACGTATCAAAATCCGATAGAAATTAAACAAGCTGTGGGCAAATATGCGAAAATCGCTAAGTTTGCATCAGCTAGAACAAGTAATTTAAAAGAAAATGTACAAAGATGGTGTTGACATACCATAATACTACTAGAAAAAAAGAAGGAAACGGGGAATGTGTCAAAGAGACAACGACCCAAAGGGGAGCAACACCAACTCAAAGCCACCATAAGATCTTCAATGAACTGCATTTTTTTCGGTTGTGCAACAAATATTCACCTATTAAAACTTTTCTTTGCTTGTTTGTTTACCCTTGTTTTTATTCTTTCTACATTTACATCTACCCTTACTCTATTTCAAAAACCTGTCTTCTATATACATAACGCAAAGATCGTATATGCACCGAGCGCTAGCACTTAAATACGCCTGCATACGCCTGCCGATATAAAATACTAGTACGCCTGCAGAAGAAATATATACGCCTGCAACTATAATATATCAATTTTACGATAGATAGTGATATATTTAGGTGAAATTAAACATTTAAAGGTGTTTTTAATAAATTTTGTGGAAAATTTATCATAAATATAGGATATTTCGGACTTCAAAGTTAGCAGGCGTATGTACGTAAAAAACGAATGACATCGGTGACTAAACTGATGTGATGAGTGTGAAAATAATAAAAAATAAGTAAAGAATGAGTTAATTTATAAAAAAATTAGGATACTTTTAGTGAAATTTATTATAATGCCATCTATTCAGGTTCACAGAATAGATGCTTTTATTGTGGAATGGTATCGGAGGCCCCTCGAGTTATCGCTCCTTGACCTATCCGTAATTTCACATTAATCGTCAGTTATCCCCCTTACCATTATAAACGTCACGAATCAGCCTCTTCCGTTTAAGAATCCAAAGGGGTAAGATCGTATTTTTGTGTCATCTTAAAATACTTCAAAAAATCAAAAAATAATAAGAAAATATGAAAGCAAATCATACCCTTTAAATCCAATGAAGACTTTTTGGAGGCTCAATTTAGATTTGGACCGTGGATGGCAGTGGATTTTGGATTCAAGTTTGTGAAATCTTTTGAAATGTTCTGGTGTACATGGCTGCCATATCATTACAAAATAAGAAAGGTGGACGTCCAATAAATCATAACCCTATTCCCAATTCGAATATACATTTGTACGCAAATGTTTAACTGAAATATAATTATTTCTAAATATTCCGTCCACCTTTCCCCCGGGGAAGGGGGAGGCGGTTGTCGTTTTGATTAACATTGCATCACCCTTAACAAAGATTGGTTTTCTTTATTTGAGGCTTATCAATATGAGGAGAAGCAAGCGAAAAACAACCAGTGTCTATGGGTCCGAACGGAGCGCCAAGACAACAAAGCAAGGAGGCGGAGACAGGCCAGAACCCCTGCAAATTCCAGCCAAAAGAATTACTACTACAACCAAGACTGTTAGTGATCCAGAGGTGATCGAGCCTGTCTGCATCGCTACGGCCACACCCACCACTGAACATTGTTTTGTGCCAGCCAAAACCCGAGACACAACAGCCCAAGGTAACAGTGATGCTTTAGTAACCCTAATAGAACACATTGTAAATCAACCTACCACTGTTTGTCCAATCCCAAGCATACACTCAAACCTAGGAGCCCACGTTTCTCAAACAAACAAAGGGAAAATAATAAGTGGGGAATATGTCGACTTACACAACCTCCTTGAGACAACAAAAACTGATCAAAAAGAGAAACAAATTGTTCTCGTCGACGGAGTTCTTCAAACTAAGGAAAAAACAAAATAATGTATCGATTCGATAGAAAAATGGACAGATACATTTATAATATTTGCAAGCATTTACTTAACCGCACATCCTGAAAAATATCAGGACATTTTAAAATATATGCATGACATCCGTTTGGTTGCTAAAAGGTTACAGGGCTCCAGCTGGAAGACATACGATGAACAATTTAGACTCCGCATGAGTCTCGATCCCACAAAAAACAGGGCCACAGTCGACCAAGAACTGTGGTTGTTATACATGTTCGATATTGGTTTGGTTCACGATAAAATCCAGAGTAAAACCAAAAGCAATTCTTTTCTCAAATGTTACAATTTTAACTGTAAAGGGTACTGTGACAGAACACCATGCAACTATAAACACATGTGTATTAAATGTTCAGGGGCACACTCGTTTCTAATGTGCCAAAACCAAGGTTCGTCAGTTGCTCAGCCTATACGTACAAGGGCAAGTTTCCCTTCCCCGGTTACGGCTATTGCAAAACCGGTAAATAATAATTTATATTTCAGACCAAGAGCGGCATTCGGTAAACCATGGACAGCATCCCCGAACTACGGCGGACCACGGGACTGGGACCTCGGCATTTCCCCTCTTAATGTTAACCGCCTTTTAAATTTCTACAAAAATATCCACTGATCGAAAAGTCTAAAGAATTAACGGAAGGGATTGTGGAAGGATTTCGATTAAATTACACGGGCCAAAGAATCTACAGAGAAAGTAAAAATTTAATTTCTGCCGAACAACACAAAAACGAACTCAAAACAAAAATTCAGAAAGAAGTGGAAATGGGTCGGTTTGCAGGTCCTTTAAAAATATTTGCCTATATCAAATCTCAAAACATCCCCCATAGGCCTTGTTCCAAGTCTGACGGGGGATGGCGTCTCATAACGCACTTATCATACCCACGCGACAGCGGTATAAACTTTTACATCGACCCTATCCACTGTATAGTTAAATATTATACTTCTTTTGATCGTGTAATCGAAATGCTTAGCAAATTAGGGAAAAACGCAAAGATCGGGAAAATGGACGTGAAAAGCGCATTTCGNATCCGGGAGACTTTGATCTATTGGGTTTGAAATTTGACGACGAATATTATATAGATAAATGTTTACCTTTTGGCTGTTCCCGAAGCTGTCAAATATTCGAAACCTTTTCATCTTTTCTACATTGGCTCATTAAAGAAAGAACGGGCATTGCAACTTTAGACCATTACCTAGACGATTTTATTTTTGCCGGAGAAGAACAAACTGACAATTGTAAAAAGTTAATGGACTGCTTTTCCGTTGTATGCCAAGATTTAGGCATCCCTATAGCCGACGAAAAAAATGCAGGCCCAACTACACGGTTGATATTTTTAGGGTACGAAATCGACACAGAGCAGTTATTGGTCAAAATTCCGGCCGAAAAAATTGAAGCACTAACTGACGTCTTGAAATTCTACATAGAGCAAAAGAGTATTACTTTGCAAAATTTGCAATCACTTTTTGGCTCCCTAAATTTCTTTGGTAAAGCGATAGTAAGCTCTCGAGCATTTAACCGGAGGTTTTATGACTTAACATTGCACGCTAAAAAACCCAATCATTTTGTAAGATTAAATACAGAAACAAAAGAGGATATGAAAATGTGGCTTGCCTTTCTTCATTCATTTAATGGCAAGACTTACTTTCCCGATTCGGTATGGTCTAGCAATGAGGTACTGCAGTTAATTCTCCGATAGCGCCGGGTCAGCAGGTTTGGGTTGCGGCGCTTATTTTGCAGGAGAATGGGCATTTTTGCATGGCCTAAGCATTGGTGGGGATTAGAAATAATGAAAAATATTTCATTTTAGAATTCGTACCAGTAGTTCTAGCAGTTACAATTTGGGGGAACAGTTTGAAAAACAAGAAAATGATTTTTAATATAGACAACTTAGCTTTATGAAAAAGAAAGGAAATAGGGTAAATGTCAAGGAGACAACATCCCATATCCAGGTTAAAACGACCAAAAACAAAACATCTAGGGGTCACCATATGGTCTTCAACACAGTGAGGAACCTCACACCATATAGTAAGCCCTAAATGGCCCCGAAAAGGTAAAAAAGTGAATAAATCAATGGAAACAAACCACATGCAATAACCCAAATATCAAGAATCTTAAATTTTATAAGAAGACAAGGACAAGCCAATGACCAACATATTCCTGACTTGGGACAGGCGCAAAAATTGCGGTGGGGTTAAACTCGTTTTCTTGGATCCAAACCTCCCCTATGTGTGGTGAATGGCTAAAAATAAATACACAAAAAGACTCACAGTAAAAATCAAACTAGAAAAAAGTCCAACTTATCAAGACGAGTACCCTTACAATGAAGTACATAAAACATGAAGACAATTTAGTACACATCTTGAACACACAAACATCAAAGTCAAAGTCAGTCATATCGTTAATGAGACCCTTCGTTATCTTAGCTATGCAAAACAACAAAAATTTTCGTGCAAAACATGTTTTTGGTGTGAATAATGAAATATGTGATTCTATTTCACGACAGCAATGGAAAAAATTTCGGCGGACAGCACTGGACGCTCAGCTGGAGCCTTAGGAAATACCACCAATGTTTCTAGAGATCATTTACAACGCGAAGTTGACCGATTAGTTGACCAGTCATTTGCTTCAAATACCCAGAGGTCTTACAATACCGGCCTGTCAGCATTTGCAAATTTCCTGGCGATCTTCACTATACCGGAAACTTGCCCCCCCCCAGCTGGAAACAGGCCTTCATTTTATTGCACACTTGTCTCTCAAAAATCTATCATTTAATACTGCTCGCTTATATGTCTCTTCAATTAGCTACAAATGTAAGATATTGAATCTGAATGATGTTACCAATAACTTTCTGGTATCTAAAGTTCTGGAGGGCCTTAAAAGGTCGTTTAAAAACTCAGATGCGAGATTGCCTATTACGCCTTACATACTTGACAAAATTCTTGTCGCTCTTCCTAGAGTTTGTACAAATGCTTACGAGTTAAAACTTTTCACGTCAGCGTAAACTTTGGCCTTTTGGGGTCTGTTCCGCATTGGGGAGTTGGTCGTCGACTGTAACAAAATATCGAACTCGTCTCAATCTGTTCTACAAAAGTCCGATATTTGCTTTCCAGATGATACTTCACAACTGTCGGTCTTTTTGCGCATGTCTAAGACTGACCAGTATGGAAAAGGAACATCAATTAATATTCCTAGGTTACAAAACGCCATTTGCGCTGTTAGCAAAATGATCGATTACCTCAAAATTAGACCCCCAAATGATAGTCCGTTATTTTGCCATTTTAACGGTAAACCAATGACCAAATATCAGTTTTTAAGCATGTTAAACAAAACTATTACCCTAGCAGGTTTTAGCGAAAACGGATATAAGTCACATTCCTTTCGGATAGGCGCCGCAACCGCCCTGTGTATGGCTGGGTTTTCTGACGAACGTATTAAAGAATTTGGCAGATGGAAATCATCCGCATTTAAGTCCTATATACGACCATCTCGTGTAAACATACCACTAGCACTGATTTAAGTTTTGTCATTTTCATGAATTTTTAGGTATTTCAGTCTGGATATTGGGATCCTCAATCATAAAAAGGGCATGGCTATACTCCAAAACTCGTCCTGGTGGACCGAATTTAGCACTTGGCAGATGTGGGATAAATTCATGGTGGCAAGGGTACAGTGGTTTAACACTTAGAGACCTCAAAGCAAAAGTGCGAACTCTTATCTTCTTCTGTTCAAAGTGCACCAAATTTGCTGGTCATATATTGTGGAGGAAACGACGTCGGTCATTATAGTGTAGGTGCCTTACGGAGTTACTTTAGGGAACAAATTGATGGGATAAAGAAAATACTTCCAAACACAAAAATCAAATTTTCTCAAATTTTACCACGAAACGTGTGGCGGTATTCACTCAATAATTCTGCAATGGATCGCTCCCGTAAAAGATTAAACAGTGCTACTGCTTAACATGTCCTTAAGCTGGAGGGAGGCTATATTCATTACCCCGATATAAAACTGGCTAGCACAAACCTGTGGAGTGCTGACGGGGTGCACCCCTCAAACACGGGAAACGAAGTGTTGTTAAATACCCTTCAAGGGGCTATCGAATCCATGGTCGTAAGGGGCGCATCCGTCTACCCATGGTAAATATGTTTGGACCAGGCTGATCCCCATTTTTGGAATTGTTGCCGCTCCCCCACATAGTGGCGGTGTTCTCGCATATCATTACTAATTATATTCGAAAACATTTGGCAGTGACGCGGCATCAATTCAGAATTTACTTGACCATAGTGCTCTTTAGTGAACTTTAATTTCGTGTTAATTTGTTGACCTCTGTTTCCCAGGGTCAACTTTTCTTTATTGTACATAATTGATTGAACTTTCTTGCAATTTATTTGAAT
>MJUU01013619.1:189956-205027 GCA_002080025.1 Modiolus philippinarum | reverse complement strand
ATAACATAAGCTCTTACAGAGCTTTTGAACCGACATTAAGTGCGACAAATATACAGTGCATGCATACATAGATATATAATAATACAAGACATAAAACAGATATCAAGCAGAGACGTATATAAAACAGTACAAACACATATTACACATATGATATAAGACATAAATATCATTACACATTACATTGCTTCGTGAAACCACATGGGTGTCCACATTCAACAAGTAGGCAAAAATAAATAGAAAATTTATCAAGCACATAAAAAGCACTAAAGTTGAAATAAAAAGAAACATGTATGGCTAAAAACATAGCTGAGACAAGCAGATAAAAACATTTAGCAGATAAATAATAAAAGAGCAAACAAAATAAAAACGATATGGCTTTAGGCACGCTGCTCCAAGTTATTTAATTTTTACATGCACTACAAAAACAGGATTGTCCCTCCCACCTCGAAATCGTAGTTTTGAATTGGTTGAAATTGGAACAGCTCCTTATCTCCTCAGGCAAGGAATTCCAGAGTACTGGGGCAGCGTACCTAAAAGATTGTTTACCATACCTTGTTGTTTTAACATGAGGGATCTGCAGTAAATTGCTGTACCTGAAATTATATTTATGATTCTGTTTATTTATTAGGTCAGATAATACAGGTGGTGCTAGGTCATGTAAAATTTTAAAAGCTTCCAAAGCCATGACCCTGATACGTCTTATATGAAGAGATGGCATTTTTGCCTTAATGAGAAGTTCTTCATATGAAGAATTGTAATCAAAATACATATACCTTAATGCTCTCTCCTGGATTTTTTCTATTTTCTTTGTATTAGCAACTGAGCAAAAATGCCAAGAAAGGGGACAAAAGTTAAAATTAGACAGTATGAATGTATGAAAAATAGTAAGCCTACTTAATTTACACAAATTTTTACCAATTCTTTTCAAAATATTCAGTTGCTGTACAGCTTTTTTACAGATAGACTTAATATGGTTATTAAAATTTAACATAAAATCAATGTCAACATTTAACTGTTTCATCACATGTAATACTACTATCACCAATATTAAAAGACGGAGATTTTTGTGCTGTTTTTTTCCCTACGGCAATCGCCTGAAACTTTTCAGGGTTAGCCTGCATACAGTTGACATGAAACCAATCTATTAATATTTTACTTTCATCTTCTAAAACATTAATTATTATTTTTTAATTGACATTTAAATATGATATCTTTGATTTCATATCAGAAGTGATTTGTGCTCATGATCAAACGATTCCGCTAGAAACTCGAATTTTATATTTTAAGCGGGAATCAGAAATTTTGGAAAATTTCGGGCATGTCGGGGGGCATATATCTCTCAGAGACTTTGCTTCCGACATTAAAAGAAAAAAAATGTTCTCCCGAGTCATGAAAACAAAATTATTCCACACAATTGGAAAAATAAATGTTATGAGTGTATGAACCAAAAAATTAAAAAAGTTGGGAGCCTGGAAAGTTTCAAAAGTTCCAGAACTGATCGATAGAGTCCGTGAAATTCACAAAGAACAGCTTCTGCAGATAAGGGGATCTTTACACGGGAGGAAGGGGGGTACGAGTTAGCAGAGAGGGTCAAACATTTAAGGGTATCAAACGCCATTTGGACTGACATGACAGACGCTCAACGAACTCGACGCACGGCAAAATTTATACGTTTTAGGCCTAGGACTGACACTATGGACCTCTGACTGGGTTACCTCTTATAACGTTCACACCAGATGTCCAAAGTCGGCCCTATATACGTTCCTGAGCACCCCGGTAACCATATTTTAGTTTATTATGAATACACAAAATAAACACTCTGCTACATATATATGACAAATTCTAATAAAAATTATCAAAAATACATTTCAAATGATGAATTTTATCACAAAATGTATAAAATGTTATACAATTTTGATAGGCCTATGTATTTGTATTACAGGCGTTAGCTATATATATGTACATACGCCTGCTAACTTTGAAGTCCGAAATAATTAAGCTATATCTATGACAAATCTCCACAAAAAGTATGAAGAAACCTTTTGAATGTTTAATTTTACACAAATATATCAATATCTTATAAAAATGATATATAAAGGTGTAATCATTAATAATATCCCCAATAAATTATATCCTACTGGATAAAATTGAACCGAAAAAGTATCCTATGGGATATAATTTCAGTAGCTTATGGAAATTATTTCTGTAGAAATAGTATCTATCTTACATATTTTTTATCTTATGTTAGGATAAAATGTCATCAGAAAAAATATCCTGTAAGATAAAATATACCTGAAAAAGTATCCCATTGGATAAAAAACCTTCACCTGCCTATATCAATTATATCCTAGAGGATAAAATTTCGAATGAAGATATCATCCCTATTAATCTTGTTCCTTTAAACGTTTATATGAACACAGTTATGATTTTAGTTACAGTGATGCTATATGATAAGAATCAGTTTTCAACACAATAATAAACGAAAATAAATGGAAAAGAATATGACAGGTTGATCAAGTACCTAAATAACATAAAATACTCAGAAAGCTTGAGTTCAAATAAAAAAAAAAAGCTCTGAGGAAAACATCTGAAAGTTTTATGAGTGTTGAATACAAGTTCACTGATGGCATAATATTTTAATTTAACCTATAAGTACTCGATTATCCTATCAGAAAATGTTCTAGGGGATAAAATTTTTACAAAAATTCTTTTTCAGCGGATGAAATTTCACAAGAATTATATCCATACAAGCAATTAATCCCAAAGATTTCTTTTTTAGTTTGAATAATCCTAAAGGTGTTTATCCTATTTTCTCTAATTTCTGTCCCGTTTTCACGTTTCCTGAACAGTTGGAGAAATACGTTTCTCCTCTCTAGAGAGAATGTTGTTCTCGGCAAGTGATTGGATGAAATTCAATTATGACGTCAAATATGTTTGCCGTTTTCCGACTTGACCATTGTGACGTCATGAAAAAAGNTGCCTATATCAATTATATCCTAGAGGATAAAATTTCGAATGAAGATATCATCCCTATTAATCTTGTTCCTTTAAACGTTTATATGAACACAGTTATGATTTTAGTTACAGTGATGCTATATGATAAGAATCAGTTTTCAACACAATAATAAACGAAAATAAATGGAAAAGAGTATGACAGGTTGATCAAGTACCTAGTTAAATTTTCAAATATTTTAAACGCTCGGCAAGCCTCGCGTTTAAAATATTTGAAAATTTAACTATCTCTAGTGTAGAAATGTCGTTTCTCACTCGATGCAATTGTGGATTCTATATGTCTCGCTTTTAAATTTTACTTTTCAAAAGATTATTTTTGTAGAGAAAAAGTACATCTGATTGTCAATTTATTATGTTAAAATGTTTTATTAAATAAATAAAAAATGAACTACTACGTGTTTTTTTTGTATTTCTTTTTTTTTCAATATAAATTGCCAATTAATTGTATGGAATGTTTTAAAGTATTTTAAAGAAAATAATTTATATATAAATTTGGTGTAATGATACATTCTAAAGAACTTGTCATTTTTCTTACCACAAGTTTTTGTCTTGTCCATACTGGTATCCTATGGATAGAATTTAAGTGTATTTTTTGTCCTATAGGATAATATATTTGCTACGAAATTTTATCCTATTCAAATTATATTATCCTCTTGGAGGAAAATATTTCGTGAAGAGGAAAAAATATCATGAAAAATTTTATCCAGTAGGATAAAAAAACTACTTAAATTCTATCCATGAGATACTTTTTTAGGTAGGAACTATATACAAAAACATTTTACCTGTATGAGACAAGGCTTGTACATCGAACGACAAAAACATTTTACCTGTTTGGAAAAAAAATTCTAGGTTTTGACCGGCCGGTTTTGACAATATTAAGGCTTTGACATCTAACACAATCTGGGCACACAGAAGCTATAGTTAGGGGACGACCATTTGAGAGGCTTGTTTAGGTGGGGGGGGGGGGGGGGTCCCAATATCCCGTATCCCAGTAAGTCTGACAAATTGAAAATTGAAAATATCCCATTAATTATAGAAATATCCCGTTTTTTCTAGTCAAAATATCCCATATCCCAGTACTTTTTGTCTCAAATATCCCATATTCCATTAACAATAGTGGCAAATATCACGTATCCCAATATACCCTAAACAAGCCTCATTTGATTCTGAGGAGGGGGGGGGGGCTGGCAGATTTTGTAAATAATTATTCTGTCCCTGAAAATATTGGAAATAAGTAATCTGGCCTGCACATCCAAGAAAATAAATAATCTGACCTTAGATTTATTGGTACGATACGATTATGTTATTGAAAATGAAAATATTCTGGCCCGCAAATTTTGAAAATAAATAATCCGGATCGACCGAAACTGCCAGGCCCCCCCTCACAATCAAATGGTCGTCCCCTTAGTCGTCATATCAGCGGGAGGTTGATGCATCAATAAACCTGGTTTAACCACAGGGCCTCGTGAACTAATTTTAGAACGATATATATGCTCAAGACCCAATGAAAACAACAGGAAGAGCGAAAAGGGAATGAACGAGTTCGTGACCGCCAATTTTCAAACTCGTGATTTCTTACGTAATTTTCACCAATTTATCACTTACCGGGCACCAAAATGTCTCAAATTGAATAAATTTCATGACTTTATAGTCCTCGGTGTTTTACTTTCACTCCGGACGCCGTCCTTTTTCATTTTATGACCAGCTGGCGACAAACGGACAACATCACTGACCGGAAGTATGTTATTCTAATCCCGCGGTAAATATTTTACAATCGGGCTGCATCGTGGTTTTTCTTTGCGAATCTGATGAATCGCGACGTCTTCCGAGAAAAAGTACGGGAAAACGACGACAGATTGAAAAAAATGAATGAACAGCAGGCAAAAGTGGTAAATCTGGCAGAAAAAGGCCACAATCTGTTTCTCACAGGTCATGCTGGCACCGGCAAAACCTTTACATTGTGTAAAATAATACAAAGTTTAGAAATTAATGAGAAAAAAATTGCAATCACTACTTCCACTGGTAAAGCTGCCAGTGTTCTGAAAGAAAAAGTTGGCATTTCATCAACAGTTACTACCATTCATAGATTTTCAGGCATTTTAGATGGCAGATACAAGGATGATGAGATATTAAAGTTGTTAAATGAAAATGACAGCCATGAAAGACAGAGAATGAACATAATAAGCACAGAAACTGTAATAATAGATGAAATTTCAATGATCAGTTGCAAAACATTTTCACAACTAGAATATTTATTTAGAAATGTCCGAAAGAGCGATAAACTGTTTGGAGGTATTCAAGTTATTGTAGCGGGAGACTTGCAGCAACTACCACCTGTACCAAATATGGAATATGGGGATGACGGTTCATTTTTCATTGCAGCCAAATTTATTGAGTCCTTTCACATTGTGCAACTGCAAACTGTACACAGGCAAGATGAAGAAGATCTTGTTAAAGCTATAACTGAGGTAGCAAGGTAATAATGTTTTTGGAGGAGGGGGTTATAGAAAAGTACTTAATTGGTTACTACTATGAATAAGTTAAAAAAAACATGTACTTTAATTGATATGTTTGATTTTTTCCTGTCCCATATAATTTAAAACAAAAATAAGTTTTATGTTTCACCAAATTCTTTGTAAAAATGATTAGTTGCCAATGAAAATAATGAAAGACAGTTGCACAAATTTCTGATCAAAATAGTATGCTTTAAGTAAAATTCACTACTTGACTTATTCATAATACTTACAGATGTAGTACTTTGCTTTAGACTACAAATATTATTTAAACATTCAAGTAAAGCATATTCATGTGTCCAAAGAGCATAAGTGTGGTGCAAATTTATTTAAGAATTCATTTCATCATGTCCATAGTGACTATTTTTAGATATAATACATGTATATATCAATATTGTACCTTTTAATATGAGCTATGATAATTACCTTAGAATTCTTAAAGCAATTCCGACAGTAGAAGATTTTTTTTTGGTAAAAAAATTTGGAAGGGGAAGGCAGTTTTGGGTGGGAAGGCCGTTGGGGATAATTTTAATTTTCCATGTGTTATTGTAACAGGGGTGAACCTATCAAGGAACAATTAGCCCATTGCCCTATAAATTCTGCCTGGGCTCTTAACAACCTAATAACTTCCAAAGGCAATTATGGCTGGATGGACAAATACGCATAAAACAAATAGTATTTTACTAATGCATATGCTCTACTTTTGATTTTCAGGGGCGCCTTGCATTTTCACCTGAGCCTGGAATTTTTTTTTCGCCNCAGATTCCCCCCCCCCCCCATATACACTATGCCAAGAAATTTTGTTGAGGCAGCCTTTTTTTCTTACGGACAGGATCAGGGGCAGTTTATTTTCAGATGCTGGCCAGAGACTTTTTTTGGGGTCAAAATTTGGGCCAGAAAATATTAAAAAAAAAAATACCAGTCTCTNCCCCCCCCCCCACCCCACCCCCTGAAAAATGGTCTGTGCCTAATGTAAAAGCCAAACAGTGCTTTTCACTGACACCAAGCATATGAACAGAGAACAAACATTGCATACAAAACTTTACTTAAATAAGGTTTCGAAGTAATTATATTGATTGTTCAAATTTAATTTTATTTACTTAGTGGTGCCATATCCCTAGAGACAGAAATGTTGCTGCAAAGACTTCAAAGAAAATTACCACCAGGTGATGAACCTATCCACTTTTTTGCACTCAATTTTGATGTTGACCTATGGAATGCTAGAAGATTGTGTGAAATGGAAAGTAATTATTTACATTTCAAACCCAGGGGTAAATTCAAGGAAGAAGTCCATCTGCAAATTTGTGTTGGGTTATAGCATTTTGCCCTTTTCTCCATCCATTTGTCAGTCACACAGTTAAAGCCTGTGTATCCTTTGGACAACAAGTGGTAAATGGATGAGTTGTTGTGCACTTATTCTACTTGAATAGTTCTTTATGTTCGTAAAAAAAATGGTTGCCTTTACCTACAATTTAGGGATGAGCGACTCGGGTAAAATTCTATGTTATCACTCAGATATGAGATACTGCAGGAGGTAGATGAATAAGATTAGGTTCCTGGATGTGCTTAGATAGTCACATGATTTCTGATAAAAAATAGGTCACTTTCACTTAAATTGCATGCATGACTGACTCTGGTTGAATTTTGTGTTTATGTGCACATCTGAGATGCTGGAGCAGGTAGAGGGATGATGTTTGGTCCTTGGATGGGTCTTGGATAGTCACATGATTCCGGATGTAAAAAAAGTCACTTTGACCAAAATTTCATGCGTGATTGACTCAGGTTAAAGTTCACTTTGTTGTCAAGATCTGAGACACGTACTAGATCAGGTATAGGAATAAAATTTTGTTATTGGATGTGTCTTGGATACTGTAATGTTCCTGATAAAAATCAAGTCACTCTGAGCTACATTTTATGCATGACTGACTCTGATTTAATTTTGTGCTTAAGTGTAGGTCTGAGATACTGGAGTAGCTAGAGAAATTCTATTTGGTCCCTGGAAGGGTCTTTGATAGTGACATTATTTTGGATGAAAATTAGGTCACTTGCACCTACATTTCAAGCATGAGTGACTCGGTTTAAAATATGCTTAGTCAAGGTATGAGATACTACTGCAGGTACAGGAAGAATATTTTGTTAGTGGATGTTTATTTTTAGTGTTTTATTTGTTTTAGTATCATGTAGTTTTAAATTTAAAATACATGTAAATAATAAAGGTTTATTGCGCATGTATGAACGCCTAGTGTATAAATGTATATAAAATAGCATATCACAGAAATCAAAATGAGATAAACATCAAATACTGATACATGTAAATTACTTACTTATGAACACAATTAATTATTTGTAATATCCTTTAAAGGACGTCTCTTTACTTTCAATGGTATGTCTACATCAAAATGATAGGGATCAGCAGATGAAATGCCTGCATTTGACTTTCTTCCCCTTGATTTACATGACTGACCTAGAATTACACTATTCATGGTACTCTTATATGTATTATAGTTGGGATTGGTTGTGTTACCATTATGAAGTCCTCGCACTTGACAGAAATTGTTTTCTATAATATCTGAATTAAATCTTGAAGGAGAAACACCCTGTCCTGGAAAATCAGTGGTATGAATTTTACATATTTCAATAAAGGTTGAAATAAGACTATCAATGTCGTCCAAACATTTTTTCCCTGGGAGCAGTTTTTCTTTTTCTTTTTGAAGTACACATTTAGTATTAACTTCTTCCCGCCACATTCTAAACCAATGTACAATTTCTTTCAATTTTCTAATTCTGATATCATCAACATAAAGTATAGGTCTGTGATCACGAAATATTTTTATTAATTAGCTTGATTGTTCAAGTAATTCAATTGTGCTATCTAGGACAGTTCCATTTTTTTAAAGACATTTTGTAATGTTTCATTAAATTATACATGTCCGCATCCAGAACTTCCGGCCGAATCAGGAAATAAATGTGACTGAGTAATTTTATTATGTATTTTCCTGGAGTTGGTTTGCTCGTCCCACCTTACAGCATCCACCCAATGATCCTAAACCACAAAATTGTCCCCTTTTTTCATTTTCCTTGTATTATGAGAATGGTTCCCACTGCTGACACAAGAATTCCTGAGTTTCTTTATATTGTGTGAAAAGTCTTGAGAATGACCCATTTTTCTTACTGGGTAAACAATATTGTCTGACATGTAACTTTTCGCCTGTGCATCTAAGTCATTTTCAAAATGCAACTTTATAAATTCCCTGTTTTGCTCCCCACCATCTTGCAAAATGTAATCAACAGTGAAACCCCAAGACTGAAGGTGTGAAATTAAATCCCATATTATTATATATAACTCAGCTGCAGTAACACCTCCTGTTGGAAAATGTGCGATGGGAAACCTAAAGCCTATATAGCTAGGAATGAAATTTGTAACACTTGAGTTGCTAACGTTTGCTGCACAGTTTTTTCCTTCAACATTCTCAATGATTGTGCTTCATCACCAGTATCTATCCACCCTACAAGCCTGTCTTCCCTACCCTTCGTGTTCATAACTAAATCTTCCTGTATTTTTGTCTCGTCATGTATTAGGCCACCATAATAACCTGACCTTGGTAGACCTTGTTTTTTGAAGTATTTAACATCCATCGCATCATTTCATATTGAATACCTGGATTCTGGGGAGTAATGTTTTTGTATCTCTGCATTAAACTACCAGATGGTAAAATAAATAAATTATTGTCTTTTAGTTCTTGATAGGACTTTGGACTTCTTGACCATAGACTCAAACAAGTTTTTATCATATTTTTATCCCATCTTCTTTGTGTAGATCCATCAGCTTGCAATGCTTGACGTTGACATTTTAAGAAGTTTTTCATCTCTGGTGAAGCACCAGGAAATATACTGTCTAATATTTTGCACAAATCGTCATCAATGTTTTTTTTTCCAAATTTATCAAACAATTTTGATAAGAATTTTTGAAGGAGTTCAGTAACTTCCTACAATGCAAGCAGGCATCACCAAGACAGAACCAAGTTAAAATACTTAAACAAGTACTACATCTCATACTTTTATAACTGGTGTCTTTTTCTACTATGTCTTCTGTTATTATATGTACTGGAATTGTTTTCTTTTCATGAACAGGTACTCCTTTACAGAGCCTCAAAAGTTTTACTACATATATAATGCAGCTGAGATATTTTAATGTTCCGTCAAAGATATTTGAAATGCCAATATTTTCTAGAATTATTTCAATACCTCTTATTCTTAAAGTCCATATTCTTGATACAAAATTAATTGTTATTTCTTTTAAAATGATATTGCCATTGGAAGTTACATTGGTCATAATAGCTATCTTTGCAGAGAAATCAGTCTTTTCAAGGAGCACAGTTGGTGGTACCAAAAAGTTTTGTATATTTTTCAAACATATTTCTTCTGATTCTTCACAAATACCATTGTTCTGTGTTTGATAAGAAATTCCTGAATAGACATGTTTTCTACCAGTACTGTCTGAACTGCTTCGGATTCTTGAATGTTTCACATTTTGAAATAGTTGCAACACTAATCTAGAAAACAGATTCTTTGGCAATGGAGTAATCCCTTTGTCCGCACCCTGTTCTCCATACCACTTGTATAGGTCATCTGTAGACACATAACTGTGTTCTGACACTGTAATGTTGGCACATAACCTAAAACAGAAGAATCAATTTATTTACTTCTCATGTTTCCTCCATTATTAAATAGCTTCATATAATAAAAATTACTACAAAACTCATGTATGTCTGTCAAAAGAATTAGAGTTATCTCCCATTACTTATCTAATTCATTGCAATCAACTTAGTACATAGAACTGGACTGAACACATAATTTTAAAATCAAACCAGCCAGACAAGTAGATCTATATATATATATATATATATATATTCACAATATCTTATAGTGGGGCCTAAGAAAAGAAAAGAAAGAACATCTTTTGAGTAATGATTGTCAATAGAGTATATTGTTAGCAAATGTATCCATAGACTGAATCTGTTCCAGGAGTCTAAATTGTAAAATCCAGATCCAGATAAAGAAACTCTTCGATGGGCATTAAATCAACATAATAATAACTTGTCTTAGATGCAAGGGTTATCATAACTTCTGTTAAAACAACACTTGATTCTCCAAATTTGGAGTTCTGTCAACATGAACCATGTAACAATTTACAGAAGTGCGCACAGATAATTTTTGAATTTAAAGAGACTACAAAAATGTGTTTTGGTAAGGCCAAAATTAAATTATTGTTTGTTTCCCCACACCCAACTATACCCAGCCAGGTGTTGGTAGGTAGTTAGGAAAATTATTTAATTTTTTTTCCAAAAGCAAAATAATAAAAAATTTCAACAACATGAATTTTTAATGCAGTAAAAAATAAGTTCCTGTCCAAAAGTAGCAATAAAGTATTTTGGGTAGCAGTGATTTTTCTGGGTCGGTCGGGTTTTGGGAAACAAAGAACAATTAATTTTAGGCCTAATGAGATAAATGGGCATGGGGTGACAGAGGGAGTGCACTAGGCATGCAATTATATTGTCCCAAAAAGGGGAAGGGGCAGACAGGATTGAGGACGACAAAGACAAAGGGGACAGGAGGAAGGAGAGATGCACAAGTGGGTGGGAGAAAGGAGAAGGGGCAGGAGAAAGGAGAGAGGGATGGGAGAGAGGACCAAGTGGGCAGGAGAAAAGAGAAAGGTGACAAGATGGGGAGACGGGAGAAAAGAAAATGAAAAGGAGACCAGGAGAAATTGGTTGGAGAAAGTAGAGAGAAGGCAGGCGAGAGAAGCTAGGGTGGGAGGAAAGGAGGGAAAAAGGAGGAAGGGAGGGAAGAAGGAGTGAGGGAAGGGAGAAATGAATAAAGAGGTTGGAGAAATGAGAAAGGCACCCTAAGCAAAGACTATAGGGGCACATATACTTGAAGACAGGACCCTGTATTTGGCTCCAAATATAGTCCCTCCCCCTTTTATCATATTGTCTCCAATTTTTCAATATTTGTCATTTATTTGTGCTATTTTGTACTAATATATCACATATTTATCTTCAATTTCTTATTTTACTATCAATGCTCCTTTCCACTTATAGAGCAAAGCAATATAGGGGTGAGGACCTATAGGGCCCAATACAGAGTCCTGTCCTCAAGCACCTAGTATGATAGGGGAGAGCTAAAAAGTGCCTTGTCAGCAAAATATCATGACTGAAATTGGATGTATATGGAAAGGACTGGAAAACAAAACACTTTATACCTCTTCTTAATTTGTGGGCATCACTTGATTTATTGTGGTCTATTAAAACAAGTAAAATTTTCAAGATCTGAACTTTAGAAAGGGCAGTCTTTTGTAACTTTTTTGTCAATTTTTGCCTACATTCTGAACATTTTTTTTTCACAAATTCCAGAAAATATGGGTTCCCTTCAAACCCGTATTGATCTGTCTGTCAAGTTCATAATTTTGTCAATGAGTCTTTGTGCCATAAATTGATACTTATTGAACACTTTGTAAAGTGTCAACTTGAAACATTACATACCGGTACAGTACGCGCAAAGTGTAAAATCCCAGTTTCACAGACATATAGTTAGATAATGAAATGGTGCAAGTTTTGAATTGTTCTTATATTTGTTTTAGGAGAAGATTATACATATCAGGCAAAGGATGAAGGGGATTGTACAGGACTTGTTGGAGAAAAGGTTCTTCATATTAAAGTTGGCTGTCCAGTTATGTTGATTGTAAACTTGTCTAATCAACTTGTCAATGGCCTTACAGGAAAAGTGACGAAAAAAAAAAACAAAAAACAAAAAAAAACAAGAAAGTGTGGAAGTATTCTTTAATGCCATAGATCAAATAGTAGAAATAAAACAGTTTTCATTTACTAAATACAGTCCAAATATGAAAAAGAATGTTGGGTGCAGAGTACAGATACCTTTAAAATTGTCATTTGCCATGACCATACATAAATGCCAGGGAAGCACAATTGATAGAGTTGATCTGAACTGCAAAAACCTATTTCAGTATGGCCAGTTAGTGGTTGGCTTAAGTCGCACACCCACAAAAAAAGGTTTGCGAGTTAAAAACTTCACAAAAGGTCTCTTGAGGAAGCCACCACAAATTATACCGACTTTTTAAGTAAACCTCCTCTTACTGTTTATGACAATCTCTCTTGTTGCATAAATAAATCTAATGTTCATTCCTCATATACTGAAAATGAAAATCAAGAATCTAATGTTAGTTTGTCTATTCATGTTGACTATGAATTATGTAGTGATGATGAGCTGGACATATTGGAGGATATTGATAAATTGGAAACGCAGTTACAAGAAAAATGATTGGAAACTCTTTCGGAATTGCCACAGCATGTTGACATTATTACAATGCTTGACAATATGATTTATAATAATGCAGAAACAGACCAACAGATAAAAGAAAATGAAGCTGTGAAATATCTGAAAGACAACTTCACAAATACTAAGAAATTTGTTAGTTACATATGGCATGAACTTTATCCTTTTAAAGAGGAACTAGTTAAAAGAGAAGACATAAGTAATAAATCATTGACATAATTTTACAAACAGTGCAACAGGGTGGTCACAAGTGAGGAATATAAAATGAAAGTAAGATATCTGTACGGTAGAAACCCATCCCCTGAACAATATAACATTATTTTCAAATTTTATTTTCAGAAATCAGAAATCAGAAAACATATGCTTAATGTTGAAACTGAGCCAATCAGGAAAAGAGCAGAAGAGCAAGCAAAAAAAGAGAAAGGCACATCTTTTACAGAATCTGTAGGTGGGGTGGGAAAGATTAGATATATAGCTGGGTGGTGCATCCATAAACTGAAAAAAGTAGGAAAAAGAAAATTTTGACACTCATGTACAACAGAAATAAGGTAAAGGAAATGGAAATTCTCATACTAGAAAAGAGCATCTTAGAACATCTCGAAGCCAGTGAGTCAGACCTAGAAAGTTCTTGTGAAAAAGAATCATTGCAGGAGATTGAAAGAAAGCAAAATATAAGAAAAGGTCTAACAAATGTAACAGATGAATGTTCAGCCTTCTTTCAGTCCCTAGACTCCAAAACCCGATCACTCCAAACCAACATAAATTTAGACATTCATGGCATACAGTTTTCAAAATTTCTAAAATCAGAACTGAATCAGAATAATGAACTTACAGACATGTGGAGAAATTTATTCAGAACTTTTGATCAGTCTAAAGCAAAGGAAGATTTTTTAAAAGTACAGGACAGCATTCTTGAAGAAGTTTTTAATAAATATACAAGGATGAGTATAGCACAACTAAGGAAGGAATATTTACAAGAAAAAAAAAATCTAGAGGCAACAAGAAAAAAATAAGAATGAGGACAGAGAGTAAAAAAGTAAACCCGTGCAACATGGCTAGTATTCAAAGTGACAAATCTGAACAGAAATCTGCATCTCATAAAAGAATACAGTCCGAAATTATACATGATGAGTCTTTTTTAGAAAATGTTTTTAAAAAACAGGAACTGATACAATTATGCAAGGCATATGAGGTCAGGGAATTCAAATCATCAAGTACCAAAAGAATTATTGCTAATTTATTGAGACCTGTTATACTGAAATCTGATGCTATGAAAGACAGCACATTTCTTAATTCAACTGCTAGTGATTTAGATATCTGTCCGCTTGAAACAATACATGAGCAAATCGCAACAGTGTCTGCTGTTAGTGAACCAGTACCTGAACAAGTGGATGTAAGTTCTCCAGCATGCAGTGAGGTTTTACAAAAAAAATACTGAAAAGAACAGATCCACTAAAAGGAGAAGGACTACCAACGGAAAAGGGAAAGGAAAGAAACTAAAAAAAGGGCCAATTAAGTGGCCTTGTGGAATTTGTAATCAAGATGCAAGCAATGATTCTGTGGGATGTGACAGATATGATACTTGGTTTCACAGTGATTGTATTAAAATTGAAAATCTTGATAATTTAGATGATGAATGGTTTTGTCAAAACTGTGTTGAAGAGATGGCAAATGAAAATAATTAAATAAGTATTACAGTCAATGTTTAAATTCATTTAGTAGAAGGCCAAGCTATTACAAGCAATCATTTCAGACTCTTATACATATCGGATGATCTACTTTGTGATATATGAGTAACATGAGATTTATTTCACTTTTTTGGTTCTATTAGCTAAGTGCATAATATTATCAGAATGACAATAAGATAAATGGTTTAAAGAGAGGATAAATGTGTTAAAACTAATACATGTACATGTGTATATTCCTGGCTGACCAAATTCAGATATGACTCTTGGTGATCATAAAAGTAGTTATTTTTTTAAAATATTGAACACAGTGTTACATGAGGGACAAGTTTATTCATTTTCCACAACAATTTGCCTGCCTGCTGTAATGGTACAAGTTCATGTTGTCTTAATTGATCAATGGGATGTGCATATTGGAAATATCCAAAACAGGTATGAAATATTAACAAACTACATATGTATAAAACCATTAGTAAAGTCATTATATATATATATATATATATATATA